>QLNU02014397.1:16985-32324 GCA_006491805.2 Dysdera silvatica | reverse complement strand
TAATGGTTATTTCATAATTTCACAGAAAACATGTCATGAGACAAATTTCAAATTGATCTATAAGAATCTTTATTCCCCATACCTAGATTGAATGTTTAATAATGAAAATAGAAAAATACATTGTTCAAAACGTGCTCCCGTTATCCTTGTCTGTGAAAAGGGTGACTTTCACCTTTCTTCGCTTTTTCTTTATAATTATATACCGTGCAGTAATTTAACACAATAGAAAAATAGAAATCAGAATTTGCATTCACCAACTACAGTAAAGCATTTATTTTGCAGGGTGAAGTCCCACACCCATGTGATCTATGACGCGTTTCACGTCACCACGATGTTTCCCCGTTCAGTCAGGATCTGTTAACAGTGCAGCACTGTGTTTGGTAGATTATATGGTCAAAGGAGGCAAACCCATATTGATAGCCCGATAGACGAATATGTTACGTCTACCCAACCGTAATGCAGAGGGAGACCTTAAGTATAGTTTATCGAAAAATTCGACCCTTTACTAAAAAGGGTGTTTAAAATCGTCACGCGTTGTATTGTACTATTGATAAGCAAATCGTAATTGATAACCCAATAGGCGAATATGTTACATCTGCGAGGCCGTGGACCTACGTGTATTTTTCTGAAAAATCAGAACCTCTTAAAGCCTAGGGTACCAACCACTGGAATAGGAGGCTACAGTGAGAGGTTCATCGGTATTGTTTTTAGTTCCGTCGGCAGTTGTGATGTTGATTAACGGCACGCTAAATGTACGGGTTAGCACTGCGTCACTGTAGAGCCCCCTAGTTCAGAGATCCCATTTTAAACAACATTTTGGGTAATCTTGGATATATTCAGTTCCAATTACGTAATTTATCCACCCCCCCCTCACGAACCCATTCAATGCAAATTCCCAAGTGACCAGTTGTCGTTGAAGACCAGTTTCAGCTGCTGAGCTGTGCGGACGTGCTTTCTGCACACACCTGAGCGACTTCGCCTTGGTTCCGGTTCACTATCGAGAAGTAACGAAGTTCTTCTTGTGAACGACTGGGACATTGGCTTCGGGCGTATCGCGATGTTCCTAGCCTGGGAAGTTGAGGCCGATTTCCACTTGTCCTTACCCGCTTTACGACGCTCCACATACGTCAGACGGGGCCGGTGGGCCCTCAGATCGACTGCGATATTGGCTTTGTATCTGGTTCAGGCCCGGTGAACTTCGGCATGGGCCTCGGCCGATATCAGTGTGTTGTTTCGTTCCACCCATCGATTGCATTCACGCTTCGGAGCGGATGAGTCTTGTGTGGATTTCGGTTCACGTTGAAGGACGATACAAGTGTGAGTGGTACATTCTTGTATGCCAGTGATGTTCGACTTTCCCAACTACCATAACCCGCCTCTGGCAGTTAGTTGTGTTACGTGAACATAGCGTTTGGGGTTGCAGTGCCACCTTCGACAGTCATTCTTCCCATAATTATCTCGCATAAGACACATATACGCGCATCAGTTTTCTTTCTGTCTTTGAGGGTAAAAATTTAAATAACAAAGCATTTTTATTTTTTTTAAATCTGCTTAAATTTTTTTTAAAAATGTTTAAAAGTAAATTTGAGAATGTTATTTAGAAAAAGTTCTGCCAATCGTGACCCTGTTTCGCAAAATTTCGTTCAACCTTGATAGTATATTTTCTGTGCCTTTCTTTATTAATTGACTTGCATCTGCTAGTCATTTATACGTGAATTGCATTTCTGCGATGTCTTTTCTGCAGCCATTGCCGTCATCGGAACATAAAGTATCTCAGAATTAGGTTTGATCGATTCCCGTTAGCCTCTCTCCCATGGCCTATGAACCTGGCCATTTATGCAATATGCATTAACCACGTATTTTATACTTTCTTTCGTTTTCATACGGCAGTATTTGCCCAAAATTAACCTGAAACATTTTATAAGTTATCATTATTTTAATACCATTATAATACTTATAATAACTTTTTTTCAAATACGGTATTCCTGGTAGTCGTTGTTAGGAAAATCTTCCTGTACAGGTTAGTTGAAGTTTCGTGGCGCACGAATAACGAAGGTTACGTTGCGCGAACATGCTTTACAATGGCGCTTCTCAACGTTTATGAGGCCATTACCTGGAAAATTCTTTTTTTGTAAGACGGGAGCACGATCCCAAAGAATTTAATCATACATACCCATCTTTTCCATTTTTTTTAACTTATAGGCCTACATTACTATCATAAGTACGTAGGCCTATATAACTATCATAAGTACGTAGGCCAATATTTAAATTTGTAGAATCTGGCAATACAAAAGGACACAGCTTCCATTGTTGATAACTTTTTAGAATTTCAACTTTCATATGAACATTGGGCATTCCAAAACCAGAATTGGTATAAAATTCTTTTTACACGGCGTTGCTTTAAAGTTAATGAGGTAGTGAAAAAACATGGATTTAAATTGTAGATATTTTCGAGCCATGGTTTTGTATGAATTTCGACAAGGTTTGACACAGCAATGTTTGTCGATCGTATGAATTCGACTTTTGGTAATGAAGCACCATCTAAAGCAACAATTTACAACTGGTTATAAAGAATTCTATTTTAAACGTAGGGGTCTCCGTGATGAGTTTCGTGAAAGTCGATCGAAAACTGTTGTGACATCAAAAAAAAAATTGATGTTGCGCAACAATTAATCACTTTAGATGGTCATGTCACGTATGATGAAATTGTGGCATCTTTGATCATTTCAGAGACCCGAGTGCATTCGATTTTACATGATCATTTAAACATCAAGAAAGTATATGCGCGTTGGATACCAGGCAATTTAAATCAAACTCAAAAGGATGCTCGTGTCAAATGATGCAAGGAAAATTTGAAAAGATTCAATTGTGGTGCCTCAAAACATCTTTGGCATTGTAATAGGTGGTGAAATCTGGATTAATTCTTATGAACCCCAAACAAAATAACAATCCACTGTTTGGTTGTTCCAAGATGAACCGAATCCTACAAAAGTTGTTCGTGCACGAAGTGCTTCAAAGAAAATGACTGCCTCTTTTGGTAAATCCAACCGTGTTGCAACCTTGGCATTGGATGATCGTAGAACAGTAAATGCTGATTGATATACGACAATTCGTTTTCCAGAAATGGCTGCTGAAATTAGAAAAAATAATTTGAAGCGTCGCATCGTCCTTCATCATAAAAATGCAAGCTCACATACTACATTTCAAACTGTCAATTATTTGAAGCATGAAAACATTGATTCATGAGTCATTGCCCTTATTCACCTGACTTCGCATTCAATTACTCACTTTTGTTCATAACGATCAAAAATAAAATGCGTGGTCAACGATTTAACAGCACAAAAGAAGCAGTTGAAGCTTAAAAATCCCATGTTTCTGCTATACCAGACTCTGAGTGGCATAACTATTTTGAAAATAGGTTTATTCGAATGAAAATTGTACTAAGAGTAACGAAGAACGTCTTGAAAAGCGATAAAATGATACTTTCCATATAAACATATTCTGTATATTATTTTCTAAAAACTAACGTACTGGCATTCGTATGAATACTTAATTATGGCTTAACCATAAAGAGTATCAGTATAATCCTTGTATTAATGTACACGTTGCTGATGCACTTTTTGCTGATTGGTCAAAAGCAATTGCAACAGATGGTATTTCATTCAGATGTCATTTCATTCAGATGTTATTTCATTCAGATGTTATTTCATTTGAAGACAGAGAATGTACTGCACGTTATTGTAACAAACTAGCAGGTACTTTTCATTAATGGTCATAATGAGCGGTATGCCGCTTTTTCTCGAATGTTGAGAGATTTGGACATCTGAAAATTCTCCATCATTCACCAACACTCACATATTTAAAAATACACGTCTTGATCATTGTCATTTGCTGCAGAGATATATTCATAAGAAATGCCTGGAAAATTAATATAAATTTCAGCAAAATTTCCTGCAGTCCAGGATATGGATAACAGTGTCCAGCGGTTGAGAAATACTACTTTTCTGGAAAAAAAACCTCTTTGTTCTTCACCTACTAAAACTTTTCAGACACTCTGTCCTTGTAATTTTAATACATCTATTTTTTGTCGTTTGTTTATTGTTGAAATTGAAGGCAATGCAGTGACGTGTAGTGGGAATAAAATGTTTAGGTACCATATAAATTACTGCGGTTCAATTCCTGCTCTTGCCTTTAAGTTTTGCAGCTGCGCAAACCAGTGTTTGATTCGTTAGATATAATTTTCTTTTAAAAATAATAGGTTTTCCGCAATATCACCTTAGGTGTACTTCCTCCATAACGCAAAAAGAAAGGAAAATGGTTTGTTAAAGCTCATGCAACATTAGTAATAAATATCAAAAGTGGCAATACATTTTACGTAATCAAGTGTTTCCAGCTTCAGTCAGACTTACAAAAGACTAAAGGTGTTAAATACATAATATAAGATATCCTTTCTGCAGGGTAAATTTTGATATCCTTATGCCACCTACATATCATCGAACCCAATATTAGATTCCTTAAACATGTTTCATACGGACACAGAAGTTGCAGTCGTTTCTGCTTCTATAATACTAACTTATGATCTGACAAATAATATTATTTGATTTAGCCAGGTATTTTACTACTTGAGGAAACCAATATACAGCTACATATGTAATTAAATGCGATGGTACACTAGTGTTGACTGCCTAACGAATTTGCCTGACACAGTATTAGAAAATAATACTATGAACAGAAAAATATCTTTTACGTATTTGTGCGTTTCATTAAGAAAGAAAAGTTTTGCACTTTCATCTTTTTGCTGGATTAGCTATGTCGGAAGAAATGTCAAAACTTTTATTTTCCACTTCCTAATGGAAAGATTTCGAAAATCCTTTAAGGGGGAAGAAGATAATACGACGTTTATAAAGAAATTTATCTCTAGCAATTATTTTTTCCTTTACTTGGACATTTTTATTTATTCCAAGATTATCCATCTTTTATTTGATTATCTGAGGCGTCTCTTTGACCTTATCATACTCGCGCATCGGTATGATAGACCGACAAAACAAACTTTCGTTTTTTTTTTTTACAATAGATTGCACTTGTGCACTTAAACGTTGAGAAGCTTCCTAATTCGTTCTTTGCTTCATTTCAGAACCTCCAAATCAACGGTATCGCATACACGTATATCTATTTTTGTTGTCTTCCGGTCTAGGAGTCTGACCCGAGTTAATGTGCAATTTTTTCCGTAAGCACTGTTTTTTTTTTGGCCTGCGATGGCGCAGTGTGGTAACGCGTTCGCCTAGTGGTGTAGGCGAGTTTTTCATGTAACGAACTTGGTTCCGTTATCAATGTTCAAGGCAATTTCAATGCTTCCACGTAATTAAACATTCTAGAGGACCAGTTACAATCCCTCATGTCCACCGTCTTTCCAGACGGTAATAACATTATACAAAAGGGTAATGCTCCGTAGAACAGAGTTCGTACGGTTCTGGAATGGTTCGAGGAACATGAGAATGAGTTTTCTTTATTGCCATGGGCCCCCTAAATTCTCCCAACATGAATCCATTTGAGCACGTACGGTTTCACTTAGAAAAACGCATCCGAGCCTTAACGTCATAACCACGGAATTTACAAGAATTTGGCCAACTTCTGTTGCAATTATGGTTTGATATCGTACTCGCAACCTACAAATATCTAGTTCAAGGCATGCCAAGCCGCATCAAGGCTCTTTTACTTTCCAAAGATGGACGTACATGTTATTGGCTAATTGGTTTTAATATTTTGGCTCTTCGGTGCATACCATCATCATCATCATCATATTCAACCATTATCTATCCACTGCTGGATGAAGGTCTCTCCAAATGCTTTCCACACAAGTCTATCCTGAGCAATTCGCTTCCACGTCACCCCAACCTGTTTTCTTATTTCATCCACCCATCTAGTTTGAGGACGTTTTCTAGGTCTTCGGTGGTCTCTTGGAATCCAGTTCAGAATTTCTGTTGTCCACCCTTCGGTATTTAAACATATATATATATATATATGTGTGTGTGTTTGTTTGTGTTGTCAATTTGAAGAGTGGGGGTGTTTTTTAAATTTTTTCAAGGTACACATCGCTTCAAAATGGACGACTATGAACGATAGATAAATAGACGTAGAAAGCTTCTGGAAGAGTATTCATCTGACTCTGACAGTGAAGGCCAAAAAATAGTGATGTGGAAGGCTTCATTTGTGCTACAAAAGCAGAAGACAGTAATACGGAACAAGAATTAAAATTAAATGAAAAATCTGAGGAAAACGTTGCGTATCACGTACTCATGTATAAATTGCCATAATTTTTTTGCCCGGAATACAAGGAGTTGACTTGCCCACATCACCCTTTACGGTACGGGGTTGCCATTCCGAACAGATTGTATTTTTTGTCCACGAATTTCGTTCAATTTTGTCTTCTAATAAGTTTTTTTTACTTGAAAGAGAAAAGTACATTTTTTTTCAAAATTATAAATATTTGCACTGATTATTTTCGTATGTTTGTTTGTTTTTTGGTTTTACGGCTCAAAGACTACAGTGGTCATGCTGCGCCGGGACCTACTGTTTTCCGAGGAATCCGAACCTCTTAAGGCCTAGGGAACCAAACCCCGGACTACAGTGAGCAGTGCGATCTTTATGAGATCTCTGAGTAAGCGTTCTTTTTGCACTGCTGGGAGTCGAACCCGGATTAGCCGCGCAATAGGAGAACGCGTTACCACACTGCGCCACCGCAGGTCTATTTTCGTATGTAAATTGAAACATGTTTGTTCTATGTTAAGATCACTTTCGTTTTCTCACTTGGGCATTATTTCACTAAAGTACATTATTTGCTTTTATTAGAAAGACACATTTAATATTTTGAGATGTTTTAATATTTTTGTTTCTTAAAACATCGCTCCCTCAGATCGCACGCGAGTCTTAATGTCACAGAAAATCCTGCGAGTTCAGGAAGGTTAAGAATATTAGTCAAAGCGAGAAAATTTAATATTAATCCTATGGGAATGGATTTGGTTCTAATAGATTCTATTATTGTACAGTGTGCAAAAAAATATTTGCTCATCCTTATTAAACGCATATATATGAGTAGAATGCAAATACTATGAAATATTTTAACCATTGGATTACTTTTTCAATAAGCATCCATGCATTCATTTACTTTTTTAATAATTGTAGGAATAAATTTATGAAAATATAAAAACCTGTACTTTTTTGGCCCGAAAAATTGGTTTTATTTTTTTAAAAATTTATTTCTTGCAAAAAAAATAAGCATGTGGATGCTTATTGTAATAGTCCAATGATTAAGAGCATATTGTAATATTTGTTTACCACCCCTATTTATACGTCATAATGCATTTGTTGAAATACGTTTTTGCTCACTGTAGATGTAGGCGGGGTATTCGATTATCCATTCCCTAATTAAGTGAGATCGGCTGCAAATAAAATTTCATTACCGACCATGCAATTTTTAAAGGGAGAGAGTCCACATCTCTCTATCATTCTCTCGTTTTCTAAAACGTCCATTAATCCCTCTTTCAAACCAAGAGCCCAAAATGCTCCTCCTCGTTTTTAGGCGTCAAAGGCTTTTTCCTATAAAAGTCTATTTTTCTAACACAGAAGATATTTCACAATCACGCAACCCAATGAAGGTTAAAACACGCCAATTTCCATTCTAAAAAAAGGTAGGTCCACATAGGGTAGCCACAAAGGCAGCACATAGGCACTGTAGTGGTCCAGTAGTAATTGCGTATTTTCCTAGATGCGCATATTTTGCTGCGCAACAATGTAAGCCGCCGAATACTGACTCAAACAAGAGAAAGCTAATGGAAGTGCGTTTCTAGAACGCGCAAAACGCTGCCATTGGTTTTTATTGTCTGAGTTTCATCTCTGCGTTTTATATGGTTGCGCCGCAAAATATGCGCATCTAGGATAACGCGCCCTTACACGTGACTACAATGTGGATATTCTACATTTGTTGTCAGTCGATATCCAGCGTGATTGTTCGTTCCATGATTGTGCTGCAGAGCCCCATTTGAAATTTGATTCTTCAGAAGAAAGAGGCTTAGCTCGCTTGACAAACTGTAAGTGCTGGTGCAGTACGAACTCGAAGGACCCCTATTTCTGTTCTCTTTACGCTAAGGGGACGTAATGGAATCGCCTTTATTTACCATGCCCAAAATCCAAGGTTTAGTCCAAATGGGTTTTGGGTGCTTGTGGTTTTTTCCCATTGGTCCGGTATATGTAATCACTTTAGTGATAAAAATTCAAATTTCTGGATAAAGTGTACGCATGTTGCGCCTTGGTGCAACATGATTTCATTTTTCCTTGCGTCATAAAATAAAATTTATCCATTGGTGTTCAACATAAATCCTATATAATAAAAATCCCATTTAACCTTGAGGATGAGTACCACTTCGGGACTACATGGAATATTCCGAAAAAGAATAGTTTTGCTTTGAAAACTTGGACCATTTTCGAAATGATTGAAATAGTTCGTTCACGAAAAGTTGTCCGATGGTACCGTTAGAAATACCGGGAGCTGAAGTCACAAACGGGCTAGCCGATTACAGCAGAGGGGAGGACGTCATTTCCGAACTGATTTTTGGCGCAGGCAAACGTTCGGTAAGAATCATTTCTGAAATGTCGTCCTCCCCTCTTCTCTAATCGGGTAGGTCGTTTGTGACGTCAGCTCCCATGAATTCTAGGAGTTCCATCGGACAACTTTTCGTGAACGAATTGTACGTGCACATTCTCCATTCATACGAACACACGTAACGGGAAACAAAAGTAACTAACGCAAACATTTAATAATGCTGTAATATTTAATGTATATAAAACAGGAATGCGTGAAATGTGTTTTATATATATGTAAGCGTATATTACCCATATGTATAATATTATATGTTTGTATACAAAATGATAATAAATTTAGAAAAAATGCTTTCTACTATTATGATTGATATAGTAAAATCCCTGCGATCACACACTAGTAATGTGTTGCTAGTACTCGCCGCTAACCCGGGTTTGATTCCCAACGGTGCCAAAAAAAAGGAAAATTGCCGACTAACTGCAGTCCTGGGGTTGGTTCCCTATGCCATAAGAGGTTCGGATTTCTTTTTAAACTGTAGGTCTCGGCGCAGCGTGACCTTTAATGTCCTTGTGTCGTAAACTTCACAAAAAAAGATAATATAAATGTTAGAAAACATATTTGGTGTACATAGGGAGAATGGTGGGGGTCGTAATCTCAGACACGTATAAATATACTTTATATATAAAATTTTTTATAAATAAATATAAAATTATAGCTTCCACTTCAAACCTAATCCTATATACATACATTATTTTTTCTGTTCATGCAATGTGTTTTAAACAAGAGAAATGCATATTGTGGGAAATGACAATAAGATGACTTTAATACGAGTATTATATTCTTGTTCTCATACGTCAGTATATTTTAATTCCTTTACTCTCTGCAACATCGTATGCACACGGTATATGTGAGTGAGAATCAAAAAGGGCGTAATGACAACGTGCACACGAATGTATGTAAAACATGCCGCAGCATGACCCTTGCTGCTATTTTGCCATAACCCTTAAGCAGCTGGTCTCTAGGCCTACGGGGAGGCGATATCGCTTCAACTCCAATTCTCTGCATGAATTATTCGCATGTGGCTTTCTTTTTGGAAAAATTCTTAAAAATACCGACGTATGTAGTAAACGCTAATATTTTTGTAAGGAGGAAAAAAAAAAAAGAAGATGTCTCCGGAACCGCAGTTGAACCAGAGACCACTCCATTTGGGCTGGAAGGAAAATCACCCTAGTGGCGGAGTCCAAAGTCCATCCCTTAGCCCTCTCCCCCAATTCCACAAATGAATACAACTAATAAAGAGAGTACCAAAGATCTGGCAAAAGTTTTTCCTTCCAAACTTGATGGTTAACATAATAAAGATATTCGAAATTTGATGGTATGGTTCTCTAAGAGATAAAATACGCGCATTACCCGAAAATACCATGTTGGCCAAAATTAAACGTAATTAATTATAGTTCGATTTAATCAATTTTAATTTTAAAAAATACGCAAAATGGCTTTATTTAGCTAAATAAAACCGTGACCATCACATAACGTGAAATCTAGACCTAAAGGTATGGAGTCCTTGCAGATCAGGTATACAGGGTGATTCAAAATATATGTCACGGCGGTTATCTTTTCAACCGTTGGTCGTAGAAGCATACTTCCAATTAGAGAAATACTTTACGACATTTAGTTAGTCAAATAGAAAAGAACATATCCGTAACTAAAATATTTCAGAAGTTATCAAACATTATATCCTTGCTCTTTCTCGGAGAAAAATCTCTCTTTTAGCTATAAATAATCCGGTTTTTTTTTGTAAGGTCACTGCAACTTATTTCGGGTTTATATTCCAAATTTGCCCAAACGGAAAACCCACTATATAAAGCTGTGAGCTTTTACTCTGAATTGGTTATATATTGTAGTATTAGTTATATATATATTACAGGTAATGCCCGAAATCCGGGTATTCCTAGCATTATCCACTCGTTTTGGATAAAGCAAGAAAATAAAAGTAACTTCGGGTTTTATTCAGATAATTCTGGGATTAGCCAATTTCAAACTCTACCCATAACAAATGTCGTACTATATATTGTACAGAATACTATTATACAGTAATCTAACACTATATACATTTCACTTTTTATAAAGATCTTCTACGAAGAAGCATCCCGCTACAAAATTGTTTTTCTACGTCCTGTTAGTCCAATAAAAAAAAATGCTCTTAACATAACTGAAATATTTGCGGAGTTATTGTACTTTAAAATGGTAATACTATTCTCCAAAAAAAGGATCACTCATTCCTAAAAAAAAGGGTTATTTATTGTAAAAAGCTCGCTGTTTCACCAAAAAACAAACAAACAGGTTTTAAGGTTTAATAATTCCTCAAATATTTTACTTTCGGTCATGGTTTTTTTATTTGACTAACTATAAGTCGAAAAGTATTTCTCTAATTGGAAGTATGCTTCTACGACCAACGGTTGAAAAGATAACCGCCATAACATATATTTTGAATCACCCTGTATAGCCTGGTCAGCATCTTTAGGTTTGAATTTCACGTTGCATGATGGTTACGGTTTTATATAACTAAATAAAGCCATTTTGCGTATTTTTAAAATTAAAATTGATTAAATCTAATTATGATTAATTGCGTTTAATTTTGGCTAGCTTGGTATTTTCGGCCAATGGCGGCATTTCCTCAGAGCGCTATGCCATCAAATTCCAAATATTTTCATTGTGCTCATCATCAGGTCTGGAAAGAAAATTTTTTATTATATCTTTGGTACTCACCTTGTAATCATTAATGATGTATAAATAAAAACATTGTCTTACTGCATGGTTCATTGTAGCAATCTAAAGATATCAACAGAAAATATATCGTGTCAAACCTAGATTATATAAACATCTTCAAATAGATTTGTTACGTAACCACGATTAGGTGTGACAACTTTATAAATACGTATAGTGTTCCGTATATCCCTTTGTAAATAAAAGGATTCGAATATTTATGTCAAATTTCTCCCTCTGAGGGAGTTGTTTGTGAATGTAAGAGGAAAATGTATTGCACAGTATACAATTAAATAACAAAACCAGTAAAATTTTAGCTATTTAGTATAAGTTCTTATATTAAACTACCACAAATAACAAATTATGTTTAATAAAAGGTTTTAAACTGTAAATGAAGAGCTCTGCTCGCAGCTACATGAAGTTGGTGTTGTATTTTGAAAATTAATCTACACATACGACATTTAAAATTTTTTTCAAAAACTGTAGAAAACACAAAATCTAGAATTATTTGTATAAATGTTATGGGAATTGTAGTAAAATTATACATGAAACAACCATATTTACTGTTTAATAGTAAAATTGACTTTAATCTGGTTGGCGAAACATGTAACAAAAACCTAGGTTATATATTTATATAGAAAAGGTTAAACACTGGTAAAATAGAAAACCAAAAATTTACCCAAGCTGATTTTTCAGACCATTTAGCAGCAGTCCACCATCAGTGATATTTTTACTCCTGATAAATTAAAATTAAAATCAGAAAATTACTCTCCTAATGTAAGTCTGATACTGACGCATGCGAAAGCTTGAGTGATGCCATTTATTTGCTATTTTACCAGCGCTTAACCTTTTATGTGTATTGTAGCATTTTGTATCCTTCCATGGTGCTTTGTATCTTATCATTTCAGTGTGTATATATAAACTCTATTTCTGAAAAACTTCATTTAGTTTGCGTCTGCATATTTGATGTGTGTGTACGTGTGTGTGTGTGTGCGTATGCGCTTTTGCAAAAATATAATAAAAGTTCGAATTGGAAACAAGTGGCTCTGTTTAGAAATAATGTCGATAGCTACACGTATATATATATACACTGTGTCCGTAAAGTCATGGTGCACTTTTGACCGGTCACAGGAAATCAACGAAACAAGATAGATACGTGAACTCTTCACCAAATAACAGACAAACTCTCCAAGTTTCCGTAGTATTATGTGCAAGCGTGTGCGCACACAGGTGATGACGCAACACCACGAACTGCGCAGCAGCGGATCAGCCCACGCCCACGCCAGTCGAGATGTGGACGGTACAGAGGAAAGTTCAGTGCGTTCTGTGGCTTGCTAAATTCGAATCCGTGACCAAAGTGCAACGTGAATATTGTCGCATGTACAACGAAGCGCCACCACAAAGGAATACCATTAATCGGTGGGATTAGCAGTTGAAGGATACCGACAGTTTGTTGAACAAACCCCGTTCGAACTGTACTGAATAGGTATGAAACTTGGAGTGTTTGACTTTTATTTTGTGGATTTCATATTTCTATCTTGTTTCGTTGATTTCCTGTGACCGGTAAAAAGTGCACCATGAATTTACGGACGCACTGTATATAAATAAATATATATATATAAGGTGTGTCAAACCGAAATAAAGCCACCGTGATTGTGTGCCATGACTGGCAACGAAACAAACCAATAAGAACGCAGCAAATATATTAAGAAAGTCTATATACAAATACATATTTACAAGGAGTAACTCACTCCCTGCCCCACCTGGGCAGGAAAAAAAATGAACGTGTAAAAAAAGAGGGGAAAAAGTGTCCCGCCGAAATAAAGCCACTACTGTTAATAGCCAATATATCCGCCATGATTATATATGACTTGGAAAACACGATGTGGCATACCATTTACCAATCCCTGGAGGACAATGGCATCAATATTATCCCAGACTTCAATGATGGCAGCCTTCAATTCTGCCACAGACTGAAACTGTCTGCCATTGGCATATACAGCCCTACTGAGGTTACCCCCACACATTTTCTTGGGAAATAAGATCAAGGGAAAGGGCGAGTCATTCCATGACATGTACCCCATTATGCAAAAAACATTCACAAGAGGGTTTTGCAACGTGAATGGGGGCGTTGTCCTGCTGGAAAATCCAACTTGGGCCACCAATTCTCTCTGCAAATGGCAGTAACTGGATTTCTAGCATTTTTTGGTAATTGGTAGCCTCTATGCGGCCTAAGGGAAAAGCCAGGTTAAGTTTACCACCATAGCCAAAGCTTCCCCACACCATTAATGAGCCTCCACCTTACTGTCTTTTGGAGCAGATTTCCTCTTCTTTCCTCATGTCACGCCAACAGAGTGCAAGGCCGTCTGGGCCATACAAATTAAGTTTTTTCTCATCTGAGAATATAACACGATGCCACTGGTCTTTCCAGGTTTGATGATATTTGGCCCAATCTACTATCCTTTGCTTGTGGATAGCTTTCAACATGGGCTGCTGTTTCCTTTTTTTATATCGCAAGTTGTTTGCATGTTTTACAATCCGTGACAGAGTTGATTTTGTCACAGGGATGTTATCCTCTTTGGCCAATTGTCTGAGGGAAATACCACCTTGTGAAAGACGATGCACAATATCTCTTTGCTGCCTGGAAGTCATTTTTCTGCCTGTACACCTCCTATTTTTATACCTGTACGTATTGCCCTGATTCACAAAATTGTCTATTACGGTTTTAGATCGTTTGATTTGCTTAGATATTTGTCTGTGTGAAAGACCTTGTTCCTTAAAAGCTGTTAGCTGGCCTTTTTCGAACTCTGATAGCTGGGTTCCTTTTCCCATTGCAATACTGAAGGAGAAGTAGAAAGTATAGGAAATACAACCTTCTGAAGTCAGTGTTCGACTGGGATAGAACAGGTAAGTTATTTGACAACTTCCTGACGTCATAAACCTGTTTACCTGTAATAGCTCGAATATTGAGAGTTACCTAAAACACTAATAGGGATGGTGGCTTTATTTCGGCTGGACACTTTTTCTGCTCTCTTTTTTACACATTCATTTTTTTTTCCTGCCCAAGTGGGGCAGGGAGTGAGTTACTCCTTGCAAATATGTATTTGTATACAGACTTTCTTAATATATTTGTTTTGTTCTTATTGGTTTGTTTCGTGTCCAGTTACGGCATATAATTACGGTGGCTTTATTTCGGTGGGACACACCTTATATAAACTACATTTGCTACACTTGAAGATAAAGTTTTCTTTCAAGTTATTCATAAATACTCCAATACTTACAGACTCCAAACCCATTACGTTCAGAGAAAATCACACATGCTGATATTGTAGAAGACATATACTTATTCTGAAAGCGAAAATTTACATACCCTTTGAAATATGTAAATAACAAATATTTTTATGGTATACGTCATTATTACTGCAGGCCATTATGAATAGAGATGGATTTAAAATTATGGCACTGAGGCTTTTCGAAGTAAGAACTAGTACCCAAAGAAATATGGATCCATTGAATACAGCTTTGGTTTACGAATCGGTGTTAGTTTGTGAATGCAGGAAACCAGCTAACGGAGACATAATATTTCACAGCTTCTAAAGCTAGTATTTCCCTGAAGGCGTGAAAAATACAGGGTCTGAGCCTCAGAAGCCATGTTTCATTTTGTTCTTATAGGTTTTATTTAATATTCTGAAATAATATTAAAGAATATGTCAAAATATGAATATAATTAACCATTGAGTTTAATTTACTGCATAAGCACGTATAGGATATATAAGGAATAATCGTATTTTTCAGTTTTAAAAGTTATATTCTCGATTACACTCTATGTAAAAGTGGGTTAATTTTGATAGGTTTTCTTATCGAAAGTGTCTATTCAATATCCATAAATGGTTTGGCCGCATACTTACATACATACATACATACATACATACATACATACATACATACATACATACATACATACATACATACATACA
>QLNU02014396.1:45924-57144 GCA_006491805.2 Dysdera silvatica | reverse complement strand
ATTTATCAAAATTTTTGTTTCTATCGCACTCATTTTTTCACCCAAAGCACTTCTCCATAGGCACGTGCCTATGTAAAGAATTGCACTGATTAAAATTTTCTTCATATTGTCACCTCCTGTCATTTTATAACTCCTGCTAGATCGTATTGGTATCAATCGATTAATAATAGTTAAATTCATTAATATTTAGTGATTGAACGATTGTATATTTTTTAAGGAGAAACAATGTTAATGTCCCTAGAATACTTGAAAAAGAGGAGAGAGAGAGGAATATATTTTTATATTTTATGTGTCCGCACATCTATCCAGTGTGCGATACCTAAGCATGTTACATCATAAGTAAACAAGGTGCTTATTTATTGAATATAAGGTAACTTTATATTGACCTTATAAATAAGCATTCTTACGTTTATCGAGGGCGACGTTTTAGCATATTTATGTGGTAAACATGAAATCTGGATAAGTAAATTGCAAATATTTCTATCCATCTTTCCCCTGTCATATGATGAGACAATCGCAGATGTTTTTGCGCCGTAGAATATGAATCAACCCTCATGTTCCCCAATAACGAACACCCTACTACCTTATATGACCAAATGGATGTTTGTTATACGTTTGAAAATGGCAAAAAATGAGTATTTTTGGTAAAATTGAAATATTTAATTATTATTAATTAATTAATTATTGAAATACTTAATTGCAAATACGGTAGAACTTGCCTCAAGTGACCCCCTTTGTGACTGGACTTTAATGGTCACCATGGAGAGGTGGTCGCTATAGTGGGCGATGATAGCTAATGAGTCTCGGGGTCTTTTAAGAACTGCAACGCTAGGAGAAGGAAGAAATGAAACGATCGAGTAGAAGGCAAAGCCCAATTAATTATGAAAAATAGTTGATTAATGAAACAAAATGTAAACAACAACAATTTCAAAGAATTTGATTTATTGTAATGTATTTAGTATCCAGTTTTATGCACATTCATGGCTCTTTATTTTTAAGATGGAGATTGGATGGTTGTTCGAATGCATTTCAGTAGAAAATGTAAAAAAAGAACATGAATAATAAAAAATTTATATACGAGATTCTGCTCTCTACTATTTTGTAAAACGATGTGTATTATTATTATTATTTTGTAAATAAAGTTGTAATATGAAAGCTTTGTGTATATTTATTTTTATGTTCAATCAACGATATCTGTAATGTAATTTGAGAGCTGTTATACTGTACGAGATTGTACACAATTTAGACACTTTTCCAATACAATATCTTGTATGTCGTAACTATTCACTGCAACATCTCAAAAGGTATAATTCACTGCAACATCTCAAAAGGTATAATTCACCGCTACATCTCAAAAGGTATAATTCACCGCTACATCTTAAATAATAGAATTCTATTATACACATCAAATAGTGTTCTCCACCATAATATCCCAAGTGGTATGATTATCCAGTACAATAATTCAAGTACTACAATTCACTATAGCGTCTCAAATAATAATAATCTACATGGCTGCTGTTTGGAGAACCTTTTGCTGTGTGAATACACAAATAATTTTCTTATCTTCAAAAATCCTGCAAAAAGGTCGTATAAAACAAAGGACTAGATACTACTGGAAGAGACCTTTCTTTGACAGAGTGTCTGACCTTCTAAAAAAGTCGTGGAATTTTCACTGACTTATAGGTCTTCGTAATTCAAATTTTCATTCAGTGTTATAATAAACAGATTATTAGAATAGTTTTCCCGAACTGTGCTTCTTATCTCTTTTTACTGTATTTGCATATTGAAAAACTTGTACCTCTGACTAAATTTCCTACAAAAAAAAAAAATATTAAATAAAAAAAAACCCATATATATATGTGTGTGTGTATGTGTCATCATCATATTCAACCATTATCTATCCACTGCTGGATGAAGGTCTCTCCAAATGCTTTCCACACAAGTCTATCCTGGGCCATTCGTTTCCACGTCACCCCAACCTGTTTTCTTATTTCATCCACCCATCTAGTTTGAGGACGTTTTCTAGGTCTTCGGTGGTCTCTTGGAATCCAGTTCAGAATTTCTGTTGTCCATCGTTGATCAGTTCTTCTTGCAATATGCCCAGCCCATCGCCATTTCAGCCCTTTTACTTTAACAATGATGTCCTCTACTCTAGTTTGCTCTCTCACCCAAGTGTTTCTTTTTCGATCTCTCCTAGTTATTCCAAGCATGCACCTCTCCATGCTCCTTTGCGTTGTCTGTAACTTTCGTATTGCTCCAACTGTTAGACTCCATGTCTCTGATCCATAAGAGAGGACTGGCAATACACACTGGTTGAAGACCTTTCTTTTTAGACACAAAGGCAATTTCCCCTTCAGGATAAAACTGTTTCTTCCAAATGCACTCCAGCCAAGTTTAATACGTCTGTTGAGTTCTTTCATAATGTTGCCATCCATTGAAATCAGCTGGCCAAGGTAAATATATGAATCAGCAATTTCTAGCTCAATGTTGTCAACTTGTATTTTTGTTTCCTCTACGAAATTATTGAACATGATCTTAGTTTTTTGTAGGTTCATCTTGAGTCCAACTTCTTTACTTCTAGTTGAGAGCTCCTGTACCATGTCTTGGAGTTCTGATGGGTTCGTTGAAAAAATAACAATGTCATCAGCAAACCGCAAATGATTTAAATATTCACCATTTATTTTTATTCCCTTGTTATTCCAATTTATCTGCTGAAAAATCATCTGTAAAGCTGAAGTAAAAAGTTTTGGAGAAATGGTATCTCCCTGCCTCACACCTTTACCAATTTTGATAGTTTTGGTATCTTTATGTAACCGAAATTTTGCACTTGCATTTTTATACACACGTTTCACCATGTCAATGTACACATCCTCAATGTCTGTTGATCTTAAAGAGTTGATGACTGCTGATGTTTTAATAGAGTCAAAGGCCTTCTCATAGTCAATAAATGCCACACACAATGGAAGTTCATATTCATGTGTTCTTTCAATTAATTCTCTTAATACTTGAATATGGTCCACTGTACTGAATCCACTTCGAAATCCAGCTTGTTCTCTTGGTTGAGCTGCATCTAATTTTTTCTGCAGGCGATGTGTTAGCACTTTTGTGAAGATTTTATAAATAGCAGGTAACAAGCTAATTGGTCGGTAATTTTTCAAATCCTCTTTATCACCTTTTTTATGCAAAAGAATTACTGTTGCAGAATCCCATTGGTTTGGTATGTTACCGCTGTTAAGACATTTGGTAAAGAATTTTGCAAGTATGTCTTCTACATATTCTCCAGCTTCTTTTAGGATATCTAATGTAATACCATCATCACCAGGGGCTCTTCCTTTCTTCATACTTTTTATTGCAAATGAAACTTCTTCTTTTAAGATTTTAGGAGCTGTTCCTTCGACTATTTCAGTGTCTTCGTTTAATCCACTGTTTCCTCCTGCCCTGCGGTGGCGCAGTGTGGTAACGCGTTCTCCTAGTGCGCCGCTAATCCGGGTTCGACTCCCAGCAGTGCAAAGAACGCTTACTCAGAGATCTCATAAAGATCGCACTGCTCACTGTAGTCCGGGGTTTGGTTCCCTAGGCCTTAAGAGGTTCGGATTCCTCGGAAAACAGTAGGTCCCGGCGCAGCATGACCACTGTAGTCTTTGAGCCGTAAAACCAAAAGCAAGCAAGCTGTGTCCTCCATATAGTTTTTTGTAGAATTCTTCAACTCTTCTAAGTATTTCTTCCCTATTTCTTGTTACGGTGCCATCCTCTCCTTTTAATGCAATGATGTGTTTCTTCCCAACAGATAAACTTCCTTTAACAACCCTAAGGCTCTTGTTATTTTCAATGGCTTTCCTTACTAACTCACAGTTGAATTTTCTTATGTCTTCTTTCATGCTTTTGCGCAGAGTTTTACAAAGTTCTATGTACTCAATCCTGGAACTGGTATTTTGATTGTCCACCTTCATATCTCTTCGCCTTTTCATGAGCTGTTTCGTCTTCTCAGATAATTTGCTATTGTGCTTTTTACAGGTTACACCACCAATTTCCCCAGCAGTTTCAACTATTGTCTTAACAATGTTTTCATTTGCTTCTGAGATGTCAACTTCTTCAATAAGTCCTTCCAGTGCAGAAAAGCGATTTTTTAATTCCAACTTGAATGCCTCGGTATTTTCTTTTAATTTCTTTAAATCCACCCTCTTACTTACTTGTTTCCTAATGAGCTTCTGTCGTTCTAATTTAGTATTTAAGTGCACTTTACATCTCACCATTCGATGATCACTTCCAGTATTAAATCTGTTCAGTACGCTGCAATCTTCAATAATTGATTTCTTGTTTGCCAGGATATAGTCAATTTCACTAGTTCCCCCATTTGGGTGTTTCCATGTCCATTTTCTTTGCGGTTTCTTCTTAAAAAATGAATTCATGATGCTAAGAGTATCCGTATTTACCAACCGATGTCTCTCCTTGTTCCTGTTGTCCAATTCTTGCATTGAAATCCCCCATGATGAGCTTGATATGTTGTTTCCCTTTGGTGTGTAACTCTTTGATTTCTTCATAAAATTCTTCAACCTCTTCGTCGGTATGGCTTGATGTTGGTGCATATACCTGTACTATTTGAAGTTGGTATCGCTGGGTTAGTTGAACAACGAGCCTCGCTGCTCGATCTGATGTACTTTCAACTTCCAGAAGACAGTCTTTAATTCTTTTGTTGATTAAGAAGCCAACACCACTTGTTCTTCCAGTTTCCGTTCCTCTATAATAAAACAAATGTCCACTTTTAAGTTCCACCAACTCTTCACCTTTTCTTCTAACTTCACTGAGTCCTACAATGTCCCATTTGATCTTGTCAAGTTCTTCTTCCAATTCCTGAAGTTTTGCTTCAGAAGCAAGGGATCGTCCATTAAACGTAGCCAAGGTCAATAACAAACGGCAGCCTGGGCCATTCCAGTGATTCTTAGCACCCCCTGCTTTCATGCCACACTGACCGCTGCCTTGATCAGGAGCACTCCAGCACCTGGAGACTAGGGGCCATGGTTTCTGGTGTGTCAACATAATGGAGGAATTAGCCATAATTTCACCACGCTGGCTAGACGGGTTGGTGAATTAGCCCTCCCCTTCCGCCTTTCTATCCGTGCAGCAAATATTAATTTGCCACATAAATAGAAAGCTCAGCCTGCACCACTTGAAGGCGGGGTAGGACACTAGGTTACTGGCCTGGCCGGTTCCACACATCGTCACATACGTTCAGCGTGTGGGTCTCCTTCCAGTTAGATACCAGCAACCCTTTTGCAGGCCATATAAATGTATACACTATATGCCCAAAAGTATCCGGACACTTTGAATTTTTGAATTTTTTTCGAATTTCCAAAATACTACTCGGCCGATTATTCTCTAACTTTGGAGACTAAATACTTGAATGCACGTTTTCCAACGAAGTTTTGGTAATGTGCATTTAGGGCACCACCCACATATTGACAAAATGAAAAAATATTTGATCACCCTGTGTCGTAAAAAGCTGGAAATTATTTGTAACTTTCAGAAAATATTTAACCAGCTATGCTTAATGCCTGTGTGCATTTTCGTAAACCAAACATGTATATTCATGAAGATAGAAACATTTCTTTAAGAAAACCCAAATTTTGTCATAATTTTTTTGCTTATAATATCCACAATTTTCAGTCAAATTTCACGAAACTTACAGAACATTTGTCAACGTACAAGAAAAGTATTATACTTAAATTAGAAATTAATATATTGAATACACGATGAGATATGAACATTTGAAGAAAATGATTTTTTTCTGCGCGTGCGCGAAAATATGAATAACTTTCTTTCATAAGTTTATAGTCAATAGTATAGAGCAACTTAAAAAAAATACCAGTTGGATACTTGAAAATTCAGAAAGTTATCGACGATATAGTGAGCCGTATTTCTCTAATTCTCTGAAAGTAGCTAGATGATAAGGGTTTTTTCCACAAATTGTCATATTCCAAATTACCAAACACCCCTGTTCTAAAAATGAAATATTCCAGATTTATGTAAATAAGGATCAAAGGTATCCGCACACCTGATTGTTTTGCTTCTCCTTTACAGAAATCAGAAACCTTGCTTGGTGCAGAATGACCATTGTTATCCTTGCGCCATAAAAATTCAACAAACCAACAAGAAGTCAAAAATGACTATGAAGTGGGACCACCTTTTGTTGCAGTGATGACTGCCACTCTATCGGGGAGGCTATCTACTAGTTTCTGGAATTTTTCAGTAGGAATTGTACGCCATTCTTGCAAAAGAATATTAGTCAGCTCGCAGCCGACGTTTTGATTCATCCAATAGGTGTTCTATGGGATTTAGGTCTGGGCTCTGAGCAGGTCGGTCCAATTCCTCAACATCCATGTCAGCAAACCAGCTCTATACAGCCCTTTCTGTGTGGATAGGAGCACGATCTTGTGGCAACAAAAATGGACCCACTCCAAACTGTTGCCACAATGTAGGCAGCATGGAATTGTCTAAAATGTCGAGATAGCCTTCCATCTTCAGAATTCCCTTCATAGGAAGCAGAGGGCTCAGCCCGAACCATGATAAACAGCCCCAAACCATTATGCTTCCATCATCAAACTTAACTTGCGGCACAATACAGTCATATAAAAAGCGTTCACCCGGCATTCTCCACACCCAGACTCTACCATCTGATTGTCAAATAGCGTACCGTGATTCATTGCTCCATAACACTTCACGCCACTGCTGCAGGCTCCATGTTTTGCGCGCTTTGCACCATTGTAAGCGACGCTTGGCATTGGTTGCGGTAATGCTTGGTTTATATGCAGCTGCTCGGCCATGAAAACCAAGACTTTGCAGCTCCCGACGAACTGTCTTTGTGCTGACGTTGCATCCAGAGGCATCTTGAAAATCCGCACGAACTTTTTCCGCCGATTTCATGCGGTTCGCTTTCACAACTCTCTTCAGCACTCTGCGTTCCCTGTCTACTAGATGGAGTGGTCGACCAGGTCGTGGATGCTCCGTTGTTGCCCCCGTACGTTTCCACTTTACGATAACAACATTAACGGTGGAACGGGGCACTCGTAACATCACTGAAATCTCACAAACAGATTTTCCACAGCAGTGACAACCAATGACTTCACCACGTTCAAAATCGTTTAGTTCGCGCTTTCCTCCCATTTTACTTTTCTAGCTTTGAAATTATAATTGTTAACTCATCAGGCTTCTTTTATACTTGTCTGAGAGCCAGAAATTAGATGTCACTAACTGAATCCACCACGTAGGAGGGTGTCCAGATACCTTTGGTCCTTATTTGCATAAATCTGGAATATTTCATTTTCAGAACAGGGGTGTTTGGTAATTTGGAATATGACAATTTGTGGAAAAACCCCTTATCACCTAGTTATTTTCAGAGAATTACAAAAATACGGCTCACTATATTGTCGATAACTTTCTGAATTTTCAAGATATCCCACTGGTATTTTTTTTAAGTTTCCCTATACTATTGACTACAAAATTATGAAAGAAATTTATTCATATCTTTCGCGCATGCGCAGTAAAAAATTATTTTCTTCAAATGCTCATATCTCATCGTGTATTCAATATATTAATTTCTAATTTAAGTATAATATTTTTCTTGTACTTTGACAAATGTGAAATTTGACTGAAAATTATGGAAATTATAAGCAAAAAACATGTGACAAAATTTAGGTTTTCTTAAAGAAACGCTTCTATCTTCATGAATATCATCTTTGTTTTACGAAAATGCACACAGACATTAAGCATAGCTGGTTAAATATTTTCTGAAAGTTACAAATAATTTCCAGCTTTTTATGATACAGGGTGATCAAATATATTTTTTCACTTTGTCAATATGTGGGTGGTCCCCTAAATGCACAAGTCACCGAAACTGTATTGCAAAGTGTGCATACAAGCATGTTCTATATATCTCCAAAGTTAGAGAATAATTGGCAGAGTAGTTTTTTAGAAATTCGAAAAAAAATAAAAAATCCAAATTGTCTGGATACTTTTGGGCATATAGTGTATATATATTCAGTGTAGATTTTTGTCGCAAAATTCTTTTAATCCAGTAGAAAACAAAACAAAAAAGTTTTTCGTTGTTATAAGATAATATACAGTGTTATCAGTTGCCATAATCTTGTATAACGTCACTACAATATCATATGGATTATTATCAGTTATTATAACTTTATTAAAGGAAACACTACCCTTTATATATGCCTCGTTCCATTCTCCTTTTATGTTTGAAGAAATGGGAGGTAAGGGGGGGAAATGCTTATTCAGAAATATTTGCATTATTTTCAGTCAGTGCATTTCCATTTAAAATTAAAAAATAAAATCGTTAAGAGGTTAGAGGGAAAAAATTATATATATATACAGTGAAAACTGTCTTAGGCGGAACCTACATAAAGCGGAAACTTGCTCAACACGGAATTTTTTTACGGTCCCTTCAAAAGTCAATGGTAGTTAACATTATCTAACACAGAAACTGTCTAACGCGGAAGCGGAAAGCACTATTTAATCCCGTTAAAGAGAAAAGCCTTCATAAAGCGGAAAAGCTAGCGGAAAGAAAATTTTCTCAGCAGAAAAGGGGGCATTATAATGCAAATAGCAAACTGGGGGATGACGAATAAAAGGCATTTTACAGATATAGAATGCCCTTGTCCGCATAGGCGTAGCCAGGGGGCGGTTTTGTGGGTTGTAACCCCCATTGCAATGAAATTTTGTATATTTAACATAGGAATATATGAGTTGTAGCTCTGTAACCCCTCCCATTAAGCCTATAACCCCCCCTTATGAACTTTCTGCCTACGCACATGCTTGTATGACCACCATTTTGCACACCATCCACCTGCCATAGGTATACCCAGAAAGTTCATAAGGGGAGGGTTACAGGCTTACAATGGGGGGGGGAGGGGTTACAGAGCTACAACTACATTATATTTGTATGTATACTATACACAATTTCATCGCAATGGGGGTTACAACCATAATCGCGACCACCCCCCCCTTGCGTATGACAGTGCCACCCACTTCTTAAATAAAAACGTTCATTATTAACCAGAACGAAAAGTCACGATCAACTTTATCAATTCATAGATAAACCCACCGCAAGGAAGAGTATCTTTATACAAGGGAATTATCATCTTTACAAGGGAGGTAATTTATCGTTACAATTTAAGCTTACATAATAGACTCTTTGTATGGTATAAGCATGTATAGTTTGCATGAAATTTTGCATCATATTGATCGTAACTACTAAAACCACAATATAGTGCAAAAATTAAAATTAATAAAAATAAAATGCAGTGATAAAATAAATATTTTTATCAAAAGGAAAATATAGTCTTAAAGTTCGCTTTTAGCCATCTCTTACCACTGAATTTAGTATGTATTTATTTTGCATGTAACCTCCATAAGGCGGAAACCAACATGCTACGGAATTTTTTTTTCTTTTTTTTTTGGTTCTGTGAGTTTCCGCCTTAGACAGGTTTCACTGTATATACATAGTAAAAAAATGAAAACATTTCGAGGAGAGGTTGCATATTTTTAATTTTTGCTCTTGAGAAAAATCTAGGAAATGAAACTTTTTTTAAAAATCCAATTTAGGGGGGCAAGTGCCCACCCTTGCCCTATGCTGTCGACGCCCATGCCTGTCTATAGAGGAGCTCTGATCAAAACTACTATATAATGGGACAAGATGACCAATTCATCAAATTGCCCCAATATGCATATAATGGGGCAAGATGACGAATTCGCCGTGCCCCTAACTGTGCCTCTTATTTCACAGTAATAACTTTGATGACACTGCAGAACACGCAACCCACTTCTTCATCTATCCAGTGGTTCCCAACTCAATTTAAGCCGCGGACCACTTTTCCACTTCAATTGTACCCGCGGACCACTTTGAAAAATTCTCACGAGCTGATTGCAAGACCTTAATTAAAAAGGGAACCGGGTCCTTTTTTGGGGAAATGTGTTTGTATAATCGTTCTCTGAAAAAAAAAAAATCTAATGATAATGCAGTCGAACCTCATTAAGATGAACACGCTTAAGACGAATTACTTTTAATACGAACCGTTTTCTGACATTCCATCAGATTGTAAAATACTACAAATGTACTATCAATTTCATTTTTATATTTAATTTTAATATTTAATAAATAATTTTTATAAGCGTTTTTATTAATTATTATTTCTTTTTAAATAATGACCCGTCTCGCGGACCACCAGTTGGGAACCACTGGTTTATCCTCTTGAAATCGTAGAAAATTGCGCTAGATGGAGTTGGGACGTCACGTGACAAGAGATCCCGTGGGCATGCAGAATCCAGTTTGAAACTGGTATGAATGAGACAGAGCCATATACAAAGAGAGAAAGAGTTCGGTCACAGGAAGTGCATGGCGCCATTTTCGCTCAATCCCACTCCTCATTCAGAACAACGTTGCACTGATGCATTTGCCATAATCGGCGTATTTTTTAGTTTCAAAACCGAATGAAGAGGAATATTACATTTTTCGAGCAAATGTTGTATTTGACCTTCAAAATAAGATATAAAAGAACTTTGAATTAGCGCATAAAAGCTTTTATATAGGGTTTCGAAATTTTTTTTTCTCCACACGGGCGTTTAAAAATATGTAAATACTCTCTCAGTATTTTTCAAATTTCGTTTAGACGTGATAATTTTGAGTTTTCTTAAAAAGAACTTACCTTTAGGTGGATAACAGTCAATTTCCTCAACGGTTGGCAGTTAAATTATTATTGTAACTTTTGTTTTAAATTGTTTAATTATTTATTATTGTTTTACAACTATTTTTAACTACTGTTTTACTATTTTTACTTTTTTAAAACGTATCTACTTTATTTAATTACTTATTATTTACTTTATTTTCTTTAATCATCTATTAGTTACGTTATTTTATTTAATTACTCATTACGACGTCGAGACGTAGTGTAGAAGATGATTTTCAGTGGCGTTGTAGGAAACGTGGTAGGACTTTTAGGTTTGGAGGTGGGGGAGGAGGAAAAACAGAAAGGTGAGGAGGAGGAGAAACTAGATGCCCGAAAGAAATAGGAGGGGGGGAAGAGGTGGAAGAAAATTTACGATAAGTAGGGATATAGGTGTAGCCAGAAAGTTTGTAAGTGGGGGTTATAAACTCAACAAGGAGGGGGTTACAGAGCTGTAACTCGTATATTCCTAAATAATATATAAAATTTC
>QLNU02014396.1:35785-45824 GCA_006491805.2 Dysdera silvatica | reverse complement strand
AATTAAAGGGGCAAATATTCGACTCACAGTGGACGAATAAACGAATGAATATAATCGAATGTACGAGATTCAATAAATGAAAGCTGATTCAATAAATGGAAGAATTAACGTTAGAACGTCACAGAGCAATACTTTTTTTTTCTCTCTCTCTTTTAACTCTGTCAATAGGGTGGTCAATTCCTGCGTTATTGGCCACCTAGCTGCAAAAAGAACATCGCCACATTTACAAACTTAACGTGAGTCAATTAAGAATTTGATATGGGCAGTGCTTTTGTATCTATATATACCTCGTATATATAGCTTTAAGCAATTATTATCATGGTTGTCCTGAAAAAAATTACTGAAAGTATGCGATGCTGTCTTAATTAAAAGGTATTGTAACTGCGGGGTTACTGGACTTGGTGACGTCATCGCGCCGCGCTGACTGGCATTTGACTGGTCGTTTATCGCCTATCCAAGCCCAAGGTGGCACATGCCCCTTCCATCAGTTTTTCATTCCTCTTCTGTTCGTACGCAGGATATTATTTTGAGGCTTGCGGGATTTAGGGGTTTTTCCTCATTGTTTTCATTCAAGTTTGTTTTGAAAATGACTAGCCAATAAAGAAAGGCTGAAGTTCGTTGAAAGTTGCCCCAAAACCAGCAAATACAAAAACTTTCTTGAGACCTTGAGAGTACGCGACGCACACAGCGCGTACCCCCTGGGGACTGCCCTGGTTAACATGAAAAAAAAAATAATAATCCCCTTTTATTTTCATAAAATGAAACAATAATTCTTGATATTATCTTTGATTAAGAGACAATACAATAAACTGTCTGTAGCCGCCAAGCTGTGAGGTCACCTTTTTCACTCCGCAAGGAATAGATTTGCCGACCAACTTAGTGTCTATGAGTAATTGCTCTTTATGAAATATGACCACAGAATAAAGGTGGCCGTGTCAAAAAAAAAAAAGATTTATTCACGATTAATTAGAATTTTAAAAAATTATTACAGAATTAAATTTAAACTGCTTACTAATGCATGGAGCTACCGTAGATCTGCTTTGATAAAATCCCTTTGCACAACGGTTGCAGGTAATGCCAGTGACACCGTCTTTGCACGGGCATTGCCCGGTAGTTTGGTTGCAGGTCATTCCGGAGGATCCCACAGGGTGGCAATCACAAGCTGGAAGAATGAGTAATGACATCAAGTTAATGTGGAAACCAGCTAATCATGACGTTAATGTGCGATAACATTCAAAGATCATGACATTAAGATAATGATCTAATCGCCAACAGAAGGGTCGTTCAATCACAACAGTAATAGAATAAGATTGTTGACTATGAACGTTAATGTGATGAAAGTCAGAATGCTAATAGGTGGTTCGTCGCGAAAAAGATTGCTGGGTTGGCAGAATTTCACAGTAACGATATGAACATTAAACAAACGTTCTTTAAATAATGGCATCAGTATGTGCGACGGACGTTGGATTAAGATACCAGTTGATTGGTGGATTACGATACCAGTTGATTGGTGGATTACGATACCAGTTGATTGGAGGATTAAAACACACATCTATGATGACTGGTGGACTAAAACATGATACAGTCAAAACCACCTATATCTCGCACGGGTATATCGAAGTTTCTGTCCCTTGAACTTCATAATACAGTCGTCCCTCGCTATTCGCGGGGATTAGGCGCGTCCACACTTGCAACAGAACACCGTATCGTAACACCGTCGCGTATAAAGTCTGGACCGCACTCCGTGACAGAATATCGCAACATTTCCGCGTCCCACCAGTTGCCGGTTTTTCCCCCAAAGGAATGTCACAGGGTTATGTTGCACTCCATGTTCGTGTATTTGGACATGTTTGCTAACAAAAGCGTTTTGTTAGTGTGGACTGGATATCAGCGTGGATTGATGGGACGCAGTAATGATACGCGGCGATGTTCTGTTGAATGTCTGTACGCACTCTTACGTTCAACGAACTATCCGTGAATGGCAAATCTGGGATTACAGTGCTGCCCTTCGGCGGCCACCCTTCTTAAACATCTTGCACAATCTACGCAAAACCGCGAATATTAAACCGAAACTATATTTGAAAAGGAGAGTTACGTTCATAATGATTGCCTTGCATATTGGATACTGTACAATTGGATACTGTGCTTTACTACAACAATATACTTAGGAAAAAATGCATAAAAAATAAACATATTTTACTTACCATCATTTTTGTATCCTATGTATTCTTTTATAAACTAAAAAAGTTTAGAAACTACATACAGTAGTACGTAGTGCAACACCCGAAATGTTCATGTATATGTATATCTTTATCCGTTTACTTTTAGTACGTTATATATAATAAGCCTATACGTAAAATAGCATGTATGAACTTTCACCTAAAAACTTCTAATTTTACTAAAAATTTTATTTTTTGAGAATTAAAAAAAAAAAGGCGAATAATCGAAACAGCGATTGTTAAGGAACAATTAATTGTATACATCGGCGTTGTATATATTTTGATTACTTAAAAATAGAGTTGGCAATTTGACGTCAGAAACTAGGTTTTAATGTGACAACGTTTTAAACCTGGTTCATAAACTGGTTAATTATTAAGATCTTAGCAATAATAATTGGGCATCGACACTTCCTATCTTAAATGAAATTTCTAACACACAATATTTCTAACACGAATATTTCTTAATAAATACGAATATTTCTAACACGAAATAATGACTCGGTAAGTTGACACGTCATAGCGCAGGCGATTTTGTCTTGTTATTGTAAGGTAGAGGGAAATTTAGAAAAGAACTTCTATTCATTTAATTTAAATTTCTAGAGAATTAAAAAGTAATTTCCTAATTATTTCTTACTTTAATATGTATTTTTTTTATATATTTTTTTGCTCATATTAAATTAGATAGTGGATCAGGACTAGCAGTGATGCATAAATACGTTTGAACTTCTTTACGATAAGGATTATTTCAGATACGTTCAAAAATTCCCAAAGTCATACTTTTGTTTCCATGGAAAAAAAAAAAACGCTCTGAAAATATGAAATAAAGGATTTTTTGTTAGACGTTTGTTTTCAACACAAATTCTTATTCGTTCAAGAATTTGTGTTGACTTGAGTAGACATCCATTTTACGATGTCGAGTTAATTTTTCTCTCCCGTAGTACATTAGACAAAAAAAAAAACCTTAAGGAAGAGTTATCTGGCAATCGAAATAGCGAGATTCTACTGTACGTTGTTTTCCAATACTTTATGGATACGGCCACTTTGGAGCAATCTATTATTAAATAAGCTATTCATGAGTTTCCACACAGAATTTTTTGCCGCATACTTCTCTTTTATCCCCTGTTTATGCCCTCTGCTTCTGGCTCTCCCAACTCCCCCAACAAATTTTTCTTTCTCCCCACTTTTTCCTTTCACCCCTCTTTCTCCACTAAGCGACTTTGTGGCCGTGAAAATAGGTCTTTGTGACTAGTGGAGTTCAATAGAGGTAGGTCACCGGAGAGCCAGGACTTTTGTACCCAGTAGGGTTCTTTTTGAGATACCGAAAGCGTTCAAAAACCCAGAAGAAAGATCATGAATCATTCGGTACACGCGAAAGACTCAGATCTATAATAAAGCCACTAAAATCTTGTTTGGCAAAAGGAATCGAAGTACAAAAGAAATTCTCTTGGACACTCCGAAACTCACAGCCCATTTCCTGCATTTTGACATCTTTGTGGATCGATCGTGTCAGAGGCAAATCCCTATGTTACAAACAGTCCTATGATATATTAAATAGTAACAGTTAATACTTTTATTTTCGCTTTTTCAATAATCAAATTTTAATTATCTTTAAATATAACTTAAAATTTGAATGGCAACGATGAATGTGGTGTCATTATTTTAATTTGGCAAAAAGCTGAAGGAGATGAAGATATTCTGGAGCAGAAGTTTTTGGATGATAATATGATAATATTCTGGGGCCGTGACAATCCTAAAACCATGGTTCTTTGTGGCCGCTTGGCGGCCAAGATAATTTTCTGTGGACGTGCTGTAGCGTTCACAAACTAGGCTTTAAAATAAAAAAAATAAATAGTTATTACAACGGTTTTTCACGTCCTTCTGCCAAAGATATATAACAACCGAACTCTTTAAAATAAGCATAATTCAGAAATATGAAAATCTACATTTTTTCTTGCCAACATCACCGCATTCAGTAGGAGAATCTCGTAACAAGCTTCGGCTTTATATTCTCTTCCATTTCTAACCTCAAAACTTAAAATAATTTAATATAGATCTTCTCTTACATTTCTATAATTTTTATACTGCTCAAGCTATGTATCACGAAATATTGTATATCGGGTTGAATAAAAATTTATTATTATTATTACTTGAATATCAGCGTAACGTTACTTTATTTGGACAGTGGGTAATCGTCCAAAAAATTTGCTCGTTAAATCCGGGTTCCAAAAATACTTGTTCGTTAAAAGCCGTTTAACTGTATTGCGTTTAATCATTACACCAAAGAAATACACATTTTCCTCGCTATATCTGGAAACTCGTTAAATGCGGGCTTGTTATAAGTAAGTCCTACCGTATTTTACATACCCCTCATCAAATTTCTTCTATGGATCGACCGCTGCTTGATGGATGATGAATTGTTTTTCAAAAATTTGAAATGTGGCATTTTTAAAATTAATGATAAGTTGATTATACAATAAACAGCGTTGGATGATTGGTTAGTCGGATGATTGGTCGGTTGGAATGATTGGTTATTCGCCATCTTCGCCCCACCCCCACAGTAAAAATTATTAAAAATTATTGTATAAATTATTATATTAAATTATTAAAAATATTGGGGAGGAGGGAGAAATGGCGAACTGAAGAATAAATTCATATGAAGTTGGAGGGAAAGGAAATTACAGCGCGCTTGTTCTTTTACGAACATCCAATTTACGAATTTGACGTTTTTACAAATCATTAGGTTGGTTCCAAAAAATATTCTATTGAACTAATTTCCGTTACCTGATTTACGAACCCAAATTACACATTCATACCGTTTTACTACTTCAATTTCCTAATTTCCTTTTCGCTGATTTCCTCAGCACGCCGAAATTTTCGAAAGGAGCGGTGTGGAATTTCCTCAAACTGGTTAGACTTCGGATTCGTAAGTTGTAGGGAAGGGTTTGGGGGTGAGAGGAATTTGCACTAAATTTTGTATTATTTTATGCATTTATGACAAAACGAAGAGCAGGACATTAATTAAACGTTGAGAGAGTGAGGAAATTATTTTATGTTGGTTTGCGGCCTCATTTAAGAAACTGGGATATAGGGCAAGATAAAGCTAAATCTGAAGCATGTATTTTAAATTTAGAAGACAAAGGTATGTGAGAGTTTCGACACGTGAATTTATCGATGAGTTACAGAGTTAAATTTTAATTATTCTGAATGAGTTAAATCTATTAGTGAATCGCTTCAGTTGGCTATTAGTAAGTAAAACAAAATCAACCACAGTTATAAATACACATTCAAAGTTCGCTTACAACTGTTTCGAGGGATATAACCCTCCTCTTCAGTTGAAATACGTAAGAGGAAGGATACATCCTTCGAAACAACTGTAAACGAATTTTGAATATATGTATAACTGTGACTAATTGTGTTTTACTTACTAATATACTCGGTACACTGTTTTTCGCCAACCGTTTTTCTATTTCAGTTGCCGTTAGTAAAAGAAAAAGAATGGAAAGGAGGCTTTTTTATATATAGTGAATATCGTATCTTTGCCTAGGAAAAATGCATATTTACAAATAACTTTTAAGTATTTTTTGGTATTAGTATTACCTTTTTTGTGTTTTTGATATCATTCTCATTTACGAACAGAGGCGGATTTGGGATTTTGCCGTCTGTAAACTGACATATTTTTCCGCATAATCTTACAAAACGTAACCGGGGGTTTTAACAGAGAAGAAGTAACAGATATTACCGTTTTTGTCAATTCTTAATTTGACGCCCCTGGCCAGAGTCGTTTCTGGTTTATCGGCAGCCCAGGTGGGAAAAAAAAAGCCGCTCTTACTAATTTAATATTTTATTTAATTAATAACTTTGTATGAACAGTGTTTACTTTTATATTCATACATACACACTTTTAAATAGCTATCATCCAAATAAGAAATATTTTTCAATGTTTGTTGTTGTAAAATGAAACATAGATATTTTATAATGATTTTGGTCCAAAGATAAAAAACATAATAATGATAATAAGCGGTCTGTGGCCGCCCCTGAATTCAGCCACCCAGGTGCGAAGACACCTATTGTACTCCTGCTACGAAAGGCCCTGCCTACGACGGTTATTTCAAATTCGTCTTTTCGCAAATATTGGCGAAGTTGGCGCCTTTTGATCCTCTCTCAAGGCGGCGCCAAAGCACCTCCCACTTTTGTCATTGCTCAGTTCCGCCCCTGAAAACAACAATTCGAAACCCATATTTTGATCGGCCACCAAAAAATGCAGCACCGCCTTTACAAACTTCTTGACAACAAAATTTTCGTCGAAAATTTTCAGCCGTAGGCTTCAGTCTACTTAGCTCACTTGTAAATACATCACTGTTTACGAACTCCTGAATTTACGAACTTTTTGAGGTCCATAGGTGTTCGAAAAAACTTGTGTTTACTGTATAATCATTTGTTAATAAAAATGTTATATATATAAAAAATAATTTTCCATGAAATCAAAACCTTCAGAAACTTTTCAAAGTCAACAGATATAGCATTTGCTTAAACTGGACTTTCATAGAATAAAATCTACTCGTTTTGCCTGAAAAAATTGTCTGCTATTATAATTTCAATTATTTGTATTCTATGCGAGTTTAAAAATTACCAGGTACCTAAATTTGGAAAGAAATATTCACAATTGCAAGTACGTGTCTTCGGTCGTACACTCAGAAAAATTGTATGATGTATATATATCGTACATTCAGTGGTTGCAACTGGTGTGTCCGCAAAGGAGTCCCAAGTGGACTGCGAGACGGTCATTATTAAAAAAAAAAATTATATTAAAATTAATTATAAGAGATAAACTCAAGGTATATTTGTAGTATCCCCCCCCCACCCCCTCTTGAAGAAAAGCTGGCTACGCTCTTGCAGGTAGGGACGTTCTGGTGAAATGTAGGGACTTTCCATTGATGCCACTAGGGATTTAACCTTGACAGCACTGCTTTGTTTGGCTTCACTGTTGGCAATACTGCTTTGTTTACTTCTATACGTTTACATCTCACCCCGCCCCCACCCCCCAAAAAAAGACATGGCTCCCCCTTTTTTTTTTAAGTTCTTGCAGTCAACTCGTGCAGGGACGGATTTAGAGGTCATTCAAGGGGGTACGATTAATGACGCGCTTTTTGAAAATCATACCTCATTGAAACTTTACCTTGTATCTTTTCAATGTCAAATTTACAATGCAAGGGGGCGACAGGCCCCCGCCCCTAAACTCGTGAGAACGTTTCAAAGTGGTCCGCAGGTAAAATTGAAGTGAAAAAAGTGGTCCACGGCTTAAATTGAGTTGGGAACCACTGTCCTACATATATAATAATTATACCAAAGAAGAAAACCGATGTTCCGGTGATTTAAGTAAATGAGAATTAATGGTTTCTGTAAATTCCTAACAAGGTTGTTCATCATTTTTCTAATATATGAAAAATAATTTATATACCACAAGCATAAATCTGTAAGTTTTAGATGATTATATTATTTGACTAATATCTATTCAAATTCGAATTAATTTCATATAATAATATTGGTATACTTCAAGGTCTTATGTAATCAGAATTATTGTGTAATGTAAGTTATTTAATATATATTTTCAAATTTTTACACGATGTGATATCTCCTGAATTAATTTTAAAAACTTCTTTTGCGAGTGAAAATTTCAGAAACATATTTCTTTTACGACTTCGAGAAATCTGTTAAACCCTATCCCCCCCCAAATAGCTTTTACAACGAAATCCTCTCTCTCAAAAGCGAGGACAATGGCTTGGAATTTTCGCGGGCTGAACGATAAAATAAATATAAACACAATATCGCTGTCGCCAGGAAGTCTAAGACGGATTTGCCATGGTGCATGTCTTCTTACTTTGCCATCGCAGAAAATTAAGAGAATAATTTGGAGGTTTCCATCCAGTAGCTATTGCTCTCACAAACGTCTTGAAAAAAGGGCCAGTTTCTCTCTTTTCGATGGAAATTATTCTCGAATATTTGTTTCTTATGTATACCAAACCCTTTATATTTTTCTGTATTTTCTGAATTTCCTTCTAAAATCTACATTTTTCTAAGAAAAACAGTTTCTGTGAAAAATCGGTAAAAAGCAAAAAGACGAGCTGGTCCACCCGAAATTACCCAGAGTTCCTAGAGTATAGCCATTGCTGAATATAAATAGAACTTGATAATAAAAATCACAAAAAAAAATTTTTTGTCTTTAAAGAATTTTTTTTTACAGATTTAGTTAATTGCTATCCTTGAGAAAAATTGGCCACAAAAAATTTAGATTGAAATTTAAATATTGCTATACGATGAGCCTAATTAAATTCCAAGCGCAAATTTATTTTCATTTATATTAAATTTTATGTATGGTTTACGAACACATGCTTAAATAAATAAAAAAATCCACTACCAGCATTTATTACTAAAAACTAAATAACTTTTAATAAACTAAAAACATTTATTACTAAAAACTAAATAACTTTTATTAAACTAAAAACATTTATTACTAAAAACTAAATAACTTTTATTAAACTAAAAAACATTTTATTACTAAAAACTAAATAACTTTTATTAAAACTAAAAATTTATTTACTAAAAATATAGAAAAATAGCAACGTACAGTAGGATCCATTTATAATGAGCCTGCATTTTGCGAGGCAAACATGGATTTTGTTTGGTTCATAATGATTAAGTTAAAATACAATTCTATCATTTTTAACGAAAAAGACTTTCATAGATCCCGGATGCAATGAGCAAAAAATGATAAGATTTTTCGAATAAAATGTAGGGAATTCTAAAAATTAAATAATAATTTTATTAATTAAATTAAATAAGTTTTTAAAAAAAATCAATGAACAAGGATACCTTTTTACCGAAGACTGTAGTGCATTCTGGGATCACTTTATGTATTCATGCTAAGGAACGAAATTTACAATGAATTAATTCCTCACTAGGGCAATGCATTGCACTGATATCTATGTGTTTAATTCGCTCAATTTTTTAAGACGAAAATTTAATGATCAGAGATATTATTACCCTTCTCAATTGATCTAGCGGTCAGAGTATTCAGGGCTAAATGGATGTCCCCAGGACGGAGACATGCCTCTTTTTCTCTTGTACCAGAAAAAGCTTTAGTATGAGCTAAGAAACGTGGGCGTCAACCCTTATTAATTGAAACAGAGGTATTGAACAACAGGGCAAACAACTAGACATGGGCCCCCCCAGAATTGTATGCAGGGGGGGGTGCATACAAGAAAAATTCCAATTGAATAATGTTGTTGGACTATAGTTTCTTGTGGATTCAGTCCTTTTCCCCCCTTTTTTCATAAACCAAGGGGGTGCAAGTGCACCCTTTGCACCTCCTCGGGGGCACACATGCAACTAGACCATTTTTTAAGCGCCTCAAAATAAAGCGTATTCTGAGAATAATTATTAATATAATATCCTTAATATATTATTTTTCTATCTCATTGTACCGAAATTCAGTTAGCAATAGTAGAAGTTGTTCATTAAATTTTAAGCAAATTTAAAGCTGGATATTATTATATTCATGTTGCATGCATGCTCACATGTTACCTAGACACACTGTATTTTCAAATTTGGAAGTTTAAATTTTAAAACGAGTTTAGCGAGCGATCGGATATTGCGAGAGTTTTTGTCAGTCCCGAGCTCCTCTTTATATACGGGTCCTACTGCGAATGCAAAATAATAATAATAATAATAATAATAATAAAAAAAATTAAAAAAAAGAATAGACATGTTAAACAAAAATAATTTTAATATAATTTACAAAAGCCGATAGCTTCAAAAAAGCG
>QLNU02014396.1:0-32998 GCA_006491805.2 Dysdera silvatica | reverse complement strand
TCATGGAGCATTAATATAACAAATGTAATTTGTCATGGAGAATTAATACGACAAATATAATTTGTCATGGAGAATTAATATGACAAATATAATTTGTTATAGAGTATTAATATAACAAACATAATTTGTCGTGGAGCATTAATATAACGAGTACAATTTGTCATAGAGTATTAATATAACAAATATAATTTGCCATGGAGCATTAATATAACATAATTTGCCATGAAGCATTAATATAACGAACATAATTTGTCATGGAGCATGAATATAACAAACATAATATGTCACTGAGCAAAATTGGCTTGGGAGGGGGGAATCTACTAAATTGCATAGGGTCCAGTGTATTCTGTCCCATCCCCGTGTCCCATAATTTTTTAACTGATGTGATAACAAAAGCAACTGGCACTAACCAATTCTTTAATTCAACGTCGAATACAAGATTGTAATCCAAACTATAAGTGCATATTTTTATGCTAAAGTACTTTTATATCACGTAAAAGAAGATAAACACCTACAAATTTCGTTAACGTTTAATACCTATGTATTTATGGGAGGAAGAGATAAGCCAGATAAGAAAGAAGATGAAACTTTTCGCCATTCTAGAACGTAAGACTTTTTTTAAAAAATAACCCATTTCCTTGCTTTGTTTTGAAAATACAGTTGGAATATAAATATCCCATTTTTTTTGCTTTATTTTGAAAAAGTAACTGAAAAGAGAAATAAATCGAATTTTTAACATCTTATTAGATATGGATCAAACCAAATTGCGGATCCGCTGCACTTTTGGAGGTCTGCCTTCAACTTAATCTTCCAATCGTGTTCGCAAAATGTTTTATTTAGGCCTTCAGACTTTTCTTTGAGAGATGAACTCCAATGTTGTTACGTTACGGTCCAAATTATTGTTATTAAAGCATTAATTAAAAATGGAAATATTATAAAAATAAATTAATAATTCTGTTAACGGTAAATATAATATAGCATTAGACAATTTTAAACGAATATTTAATATTCCGCATAAAAAAATATTTATTTTTTAGTGTCATTTCTGCATACATAAAAAAAAATTGGTAAGATCACTGTTCTTGGTTTATGGGTGGCGCGAGTTTTGTCATATAAAGGTTTTTCTCGCGTCACCCATCTCAGGTCGGTTTAAAATGAAACAAGGTATATATAATAATCATAATTGCATCTAACAAAATTTTATCATATATATATAACATTTACACTTAACTTACCGAATAAATATTTCTGATTTTGAAATTGAAGATGGAAAATAAGGTTGTATGAAAAACAAATCACCAGTTTAGTCTTCAATGGCATTAAAGCTGGTCTAAGATTAAATTAAAACTCGGTCTGGCACTTCAAAATCACTGCCCTGGATAGTTTCGCGACACTGTGATCATTTTGAAGACTGACACTGTACTTGTGAAATGTGGTCAAATCAAACTGAGATTTTCATTGAGACAAATTCAGATGAATTCATTGAAGGAATAAGCGATATTATATAAAGTAACGAGGAACAAAGTATTTAAATGCATTAATGTAAGATATATAGTCCTCACTTTTTGTATTTATATTCAACGCATTGATAAAAAAAAGTAGCTTTATATTTTTTATTTTGGTTTTTCGTTTTGTCTTATGCGGTGGCATGAATGGTCCAACATTACATAATTGTGTGGAAATCGTACTTTAGCTGTAGTTATTTTACCTGTTTGCTCACACTGTTGTGTGTGACATACCACCAAACGCCTTGTGTCGTTGGAGTTCACTCCAGTAGGTGGTGTAGGAAAAGGAGTGGGCTAGGGGGCTTAAGCCCAACATTGGACAACAAGGTATACTGTTCTCCTTGACGACGAATCGCTTGATCTTTTTTAAAACTACTCGTGAACCCGCCCCCTCTCATGATTTTGGAATTGTTTCGCCCCTGGCTCCAGTCCAGTTATGACAAAGAACAGCAACGTCTCTCCGAAACATCGTTGATGCTGTTTATCCACCATCCAAAACTATGTTTCGGAACACTGCTTTTCAAAGTGTATCCCTCGGAACGCTGGGGTTCTGCTTTCGCAACAACCCACCAGGGGTTCTACAAGTAATTTCTACACCACCCCTACAATTTTCAAGGAAACCTCTAAATTTTGCAATTTCCTCTATGGCAATACGACTCCTTAGGTAGATAATAAAATAAATCGTATAACTAATCACGTAATCAGCATTGTAGCTAGATGATTTTGCGCCCCTGACAGAACCATCCAGATTGCTCCCCCTCCCCATAGCTACGGACATATTGTCCCCTGTGGATCGTTTCAGCCGATTTTACGCCCCCTCTTCACCTGTGCCCCTGACATGGGCTTTCCTCACCACCCCCAGCTGCGGCTCTGTAACTAATACCCCGCAGCAATAGAAAAATACTATCTGCTGTTTATACTGATTCATTACTCATTTTTACGTTTATATCAGAGCAGTAATAAATAATAGCCCTTAAGATTTTCCTTTAATAATATGGAGGGGTTCCGTGGCTAGGCATGTGGTTAAAAAAGGGGATCTTCAGGATAAAATGTTTTGAGAACCACTGATCTATAAAAGGGTTTCCTAGGATAAAAATTTTGAGAACCACTGCTTTGAAAGTGGATTACGCAGGATAAAAAGTTTTGAGAACCACTGCTCTGAAAGAGGATTCTGCAGGATAAAAAGTTTTGAGAACCACTGTTCTAGAAAACAGTTCTGCAGGATAAAAAGCCTGGAGAACCACTGATCTAGAAATGGGTTCCGCAAGATAAAAAGTTTTGAGAACCACTACTCTGGAAGAGGATTCCGCAAGATAGACGTTTTGAGAACCACTGTTCTAGAAAAGGGTTCCGCAGGATAAAAAGCCTGGAGAACCGCTGGTCTATAAAATGGTTCCCCAGGATAAAAAGTTTTGAGAACCACTGCTCTGGAAAAGGGTTCCGCAGGATAAAAAGCCTGGAGAACCACTGATCTATAAAAGGGTTCCCCAGAATACAAGTTTTGAGAACCACTGCTCTAGGAAAGGGTTCCGCAGCATAAAAACTGTTGAGAATCAAAGCTCTAGAAAAGTGATGTTAATATTTAACGAACGGTTATTTATTTAAAAACTTAAATTATTTCCATAATTGTAAACAGATTTTTAAATTTACGATTATGAAATGGATTATATCGATGTCTGCGGAGCATAGTTTTTAACCGCTGTCAGATCTTACGTTAGATATAAATTTATGATTTTCTAATAAGGCAATTCCGCGATAGAACTCATGTTCAACAATTTTCTGGTAAGATTTTGATAAGCTAGGGAATATTGGCATTCCAATTCTACATAAAATTCGGTAAAATATTAAATCGGTGCAGCAGAAGATTAGAGGAAGAGCGAAAAAAATATAAGGGCTGACTGTATCTTTGGCAACCCTGATTTCTCACTCAAACTTGATTGCTCAACCGGGTTACGGAAAACTTAACAAACTTAACACATTTTGGCGTCCATCAGCCTTCCAGCGACTGTTTTAGACCCATTTGTGCAAACTCATACTCATCTGAAACGCCTACGCCTGAACCTACGTGACGCAAATGCTGAATGGTGAAAATCAAAAATGGCGGTGCATCAATTTGATGTTGAGGCGATAGCTGCCGGAGGTCGACCCTGAAAATCGGCCAGCCCGACAATTATCGATGCTACAACAAGTTGTTGCGACTCCTCGCACTCGGCAACCACGCCCGTGCCTTAGCCCCGTGGGTGACGATAGCTAATTGCACCGACACAGGCCTTACAATAACGGAAGAAAGAAAGAAAAGAACTGTTACAACATAATTTCTAATTCAAGTTGAATCGGCGGCCATGAAATGGTGAAGCAATTAACTCATTTTTGAAGAAAACTTCTTCGCCCATCTCAGCGGGAATTTGTTTTCTTTTCCCGTCATGATGTCTTCTTTGCCAAGTAGATGGAAGATCCCAGTTGAGTTCATGAAGACGATTGCTTCATAGCTGTCAAACTGTCAAAGAACTAGGAAATTAAAACTAATGTGCGAATACTTGCTTGCTCACCAACGATCGTCAACTTGCTAATAATACTCGTCCCTCATAGGCAGCTTGGATAGGTGTTGAATAGTTTCGAAATGTATACCTCCACGGTTTTTCACATATAATGCTTTTTAAAACAAGATTTAGTTGTCGATGAAACTTTTAGGCGATGCAGTCAATGAGTCTTTTAGATGACGTAAATGATGAAAAGTTTAGGCGATGCAGACTTATCTTTTCGATGACATAGTTAAAGAAACATTTAAGTGACGTAGTTGACGAATCTTAGGAGGCGATGTAGTTGATGAGTCTCTTAGGTGATGTAGTTGATAAGTCTTTTAAGTGATGTAACCGATGATGTTGTTAATGAAACTTTTAGGCAATACAGTTAATTACCTTTTTGATGGTGTAGTAGAAGAAACTTTTAAGTAACATAGTTGACGAGTCTTTTAGATGGCGTAGTTGAATAATCTTTTGGGTGGTATAATTCGTGAATCGATTGGCTGATATTGTTTATGAACTTAGAGTAATGTAGGAGGTATAATTGTTAAGTTTTTTTAGGTAGCATAGCTGATGAGATTTTTAGATGGTATAGTTGAAGGTCGTTAAAATGTAACGGTTATTTCCGAAATTAGAAGAAACATAGAATAGATTCCGATAATAAAATGGTTGGGCAACCATTAAGTTAGGCAGTTGGTCTCCTGTATGCTCCATCTTAGCGGGAACAATGCTACTGCATTTATTAAGCACATATACGGTAAAAAGTTATTTAAACGATCTTTTTAAATATATAATGAAGACTTAAAAGCAACTTTTTTTCGTCACAGAATCAAATATCATAAGCAGACAATCAAATGATACCTTATTCTATGGTGACAACGAAAAAGCTATATACTGAAAAGCTCTAGGAACAATAGATACTTGGAGATAAAGCCAACGTTGCTGCATCATCAAAGGTAAGTATTTCAGGATTTACATCACATGTATGCAGCGGCGCAGCGTGGGTTGCCAGCGCCCGGGGCAAGTTAAGTACTGCACCTGCGAACACCCGTTAGCACTCCTTTTCACCAGTCCGGTATTGAAATTTTGCGCCCCGGGTTTTTCCCCCGGTGGCACTCCCACACTGTGTCACTGCATGTGTGTATTTGACCATTAAGTACTAAAAACATTGGCACATTCCCCTGTTAATTTCATACTTGAGCGTCGATCGCAAATTCTCGAAATACACACTCGTCCGATCCGTCTTTATATCCTAATCAATTTACACATCTGACTTTCTGGGCACGGGACACTATGTAATTATCTAATCCGTTGTTTGTGCCCTGTCTAATGGCATATAATAATATGTTTAGTCTAAATAAAAGTGTTTAAAATTATGTGTACTCATAGTTCTTCATGGGGGAAAAAAACCAAAAACCGTCAAGCAGTAAACAGCTCTCCGCGTGTGCAAGGCAGTGGAAGAAAGCCTGATCCGAAGCCAGCATCAATAAGGTAAGAGACTTTGTTTACTGGCGATATGTGTGCATACCGTTATTTGATATATTCAAAATTACCGCAAATTTAGGCTATAAAAAAGGTTTTTTTTTTCGAAAAATAAGCATTTTTGTATGTTCACTTGGCTAAAGCACAAACATCCTCCCTGTTGTTACTTTTTTTTTAAAAAAAAGGGGGGTGGGGGGCAGATGAGGTACAGAATAATAACTGTGGTAACAATGCTGGTATTTCTGATAATGCAACAAGCAGTAACTCGTAAATGGCGATACTATCTGTCAAAATGCATATATTTCAAAAAACGAATTTAGACGTATTTTTCACCCAATTAGAAGCTTCCTTTCAAATCAACCAGCTGCATAGTGAAAAAACAAAATTCAATTACCTAATAACGACTTTAGACCCTGAAATATTGGCTCAAATGACAGAGATTACCACAAATCCAAACGTGGAAAATCGATATACAGTGTAGAAGCAAAAAATAATGGAAATGTTTCAAAATTCTACTGCCAGAAAAATTAGGAATTTATTAAACGAGTTAAGGTTAGGTGACAAAAGACAATCAACTTTGCTCAGTGAGATGAAAAATTAAAAAACTTGCTGGAAACACAGTCACTAACGAGTTTCTAAAAGCAATCTGGTTTGAGAAATTAACGCCACAGATGAAGTCAGTACTAGCAGTAGTGGGAGATGATTTACAGCAATTAGCAACTGTAGCTAACAAAATTAGCGAAGTTACCGCTAATAAAAACACAGAGATATTTCAAATAGCAAATAGTTCGCAACTGGAGAACCTGCAAAATCAGGCAGCCAGTTTAGCGAAAAAAATAGAGGAATTATGCGCCAATAGCCGTAGCAATAGCGCAAACAGACAACAAAACGCATACGGGCGCGGAAGGAGTAAGTCGACCCGGGGATATAACAATCACAGGTCGTTGAACTAGCAAGACAATCGCGCATGCGATAATGTGTGTTTTTATCACAGGCGTTTCGGCCAACAAGCGCGTAAATGCAATAAACCATGCGCTTTCGAGAAAAGCGACGCACCCGAACGAAAGGCTTCAAAAAACTAAATCCGCCTAACACTGCTGATAACGCAAGCGCGTCAGTAAACGTAGGCGCTAACAAACACTTGCATATATTTGACCGTATTACAGGATTCACGTTATTAATTGATACCGGAAGCGACATATCATGCCTTTCAATCAACAAAGACAATAAAAACAGCATTCCTACGTATACGCTGCAAACGGAACCCCAAGGAAAGTCCATAGAGACAGCTACTCGAATTAGAACTTAATCTCCGTAGACCATACTGTGGCCGAGGTAAACCAGCAAAGTTTGGAATCAGATTTTTTGGCGCAATTTGGCCTCATTTTAAATATAAAAAATCAGGTTTTGATTGACCCATTGACTATAAAGGGATACAAAAAAAACTTGTTTACAGATGTCCATTAAATCCGTAACAGAGAGCAATGTGTACTATCACATCTTAAAAAAGTTTCCGGATTTGACAAAGCTAACGCCTTATCCGGAAAAATAAAGTACGATACTTATCACTAAATTGAAATTACTGGTCCCCCAGTAAGCAAAGGAGACTAAACCCGGCAATGTTGGAAGCTGCAAAACAAGAATTCCAATACCTTCTGGAACAAGGTATTTGCGAACATTCAAAATCTCCTTGCGCCAGCCCTTTGTATATAGTCCCGAAACCCTAACTTAAGGACAGTGATAAACAACAGTATAGAATATGCGGAGACTATAGAGCAGTTAACGCTCAAACTATACCTGATAGTCACAGTTTGCCCCATATGCACGATATCTTGCATCATTTGCATGGCAAAACAATATTTTCTAAACCAGACTTGGTCAAAGCATTCTCTGCAAATTCCCGTTTTCTGTGGAAAAAAAGTGTGTTACAACGCTATTTGGAAATTTTAACTTTCTGCAGATGCCATTTGGTTTATCAAGTTCTGCGCAATCCTATCAACGTTTTGAAAACAAGATTTTTTCAACATGAAAAGTGTATTTCCATTGATGATTTGCTGATTTTTTTAGAAGATGAAAAACAGCACGAGCAACACCTTAGAGAGGTACTAAAAAGGCTTGACAAATATGGCTTTACCATTAACATAAAAAATATGCATATTTGGAGTTAAGGAAATCCAATTTCTGGGTTACTTCATTTCCAAAAATGGCTCCAGACCAATGGAGGAAAGGGTGGAAGTTATAAAAAATTATGCCAAACCCGAGGCAATCAAACAACTGGGGCAATATATATATAGGCTTCATAAATTGTTACAAACGCCGCTGTAAAAATGCAGCACAAAATTTAGCCCCATTCAATGGGTTTCTCAAGGGCGCCAAAAAGAACGACAAACTAAAAGTTCCTTGGACCCCCGAAACTGAAAAAGCATTTGAGAACAGCAAAACTCAGTTCGCACAGCAAACAATGCTAGCGCACCTCGCGCCAAACGCGAAACTAGAATTCTGGTGTGATGCTTCAAATTACGCAATCGGCGCCGCACTTAACTAATGGGTAGAAGGTGTAATGCAACCGCTTGCATTTTTTTCCAAAGAAATTAACACCTGTGCAGCTCAAATAGAGCACATACGACAGAGAAATGACATCTATGTACGAAGCAATTAAGCATTTCAGACACAACTTGAAGGGCGCCAATTTGCAATTATTACTGACCAGAAACCGTTAGTGTACACTTTCAAACAAAAAGGCGAAAAGGAAAGCCCGCGACAATTGAAATTCCACGAACATTATCCGTTCGAAGGGCGCCAACAACGAAGACGCAGACTTCCTACTTAGAACTAAAACTATTGTGGTGCCAAATAAAATCGACTACAATGTAATTGCCCAAGCGCAAGCGAACGACGAGGAATTCCAGCATTTAATAAAATCCGAGTCATCCTTGACGTATAAAATTGCATGCCCTGATACGCAATGCAAACTATATATACTACGACACTTCACAAAGCAAAATACGCCCGTATATCCCAAAAGAGCACAGGTATAAGGTATTCAAAACACTGCATGATCTAGCTCACCCAGGCCGTAAATCGTCGGTAAAACCAAGTTTCGGATAAATTTGTATTGCCCGAATTCCGCAAAAATAGGAGCCAGTGGTCAAAACAATGCATTGACTGCCAACGCAGTAAAATATCTAAACACACGCACAGTCCAATAGGAACATACGAGCTCCCTGATGAACGCTTTAGCGATATTCATGTGGATATAATAGGCCCACTAGGCATTAGCAATGATTATCGCTATTGCCTAAGCATCATAGATAGGCTTACTAGATGGCATGAAGCATTCCCACTAATTGATCAAGAATAGGAAACTATTGTTAGAGCACTACATTCAGAATGGATTGCTAGGTACGGCGTACCCAAATCCATTACTTGCGATAGAGGAAGAAACTTTAAATCAGTGCTATTTAAGGCATTAGCAAATCTCTTAGGCATACACAAAATGACAACGTGAGGCTACCGACCACAATGCCAAGGTTCTTCTTCTTTTTGCAAGGGTTTCATTGGGAAGGGTGGCCGCCGGGGGCGGCGCTGTAATCCCAGACAGGACGCTTGAACAGCGTAATCAGCCGCCGAGGCGGCTGAGGGGGAGATGGATTGCCGATCAACACGGCATTCACAATGCCAAGGTTCCATTGAGCGATCGCACCGCTCTCTCAAATCAGCATTGCGCGCTTATAAAAACGAAAATTGAACTGCAACCCTTCCCGCAATAATGCTTAGTTTAAGAACTGTAATTAAACGAGATTTTGGGGCGTCTCCAACCCAACTTACGTATGGTAAAAATCTAATGCTACAAGGTAAATTCTTTACTAGCGGCAGAGAGGATGTTAGTGCAGGCCAATACGTAAAAACGACGTAACAACATTTCGAAAAAATTAGACCAGTTTCCCCCGCGCACCCCGGGAAACACAAACTTTTCGTACATAAAAACCTAAGTACATGCACACACGTCTTCATTGGGAAAGACGCTGCACAAAAACCTTTAGCGCAAAGGTACAACGAACCTTTCGAAATAACCGCCAGAACGCCTAAATATTTCACATCGTTAGTGAAAGGCAAGAGTGAAAACGTTTCAATCGACCGCCTTAAGCCGTGTTATATGTCAACAGAGGACATAGCAGCCGAAAAAGGAACAAAAACTGAAACAACAAATGAAAAACGAAAGGAGACTGACGTTTCAATGACAACGGATGCCGTCGAAGGTACAGCACACCAGTTACCTGGCAACAATCAAACCCCTCTGCCTAGAAGGAGCAAAAGAACTGTACATTTTACGGACAGGTTTCAGCATACAGCCTGACGCTTGATTACGAACGCGGTTCAAATGAGAAATTTGTTCTGCGCGGAGCGGAAAGTTGGTTGACTCCCAGGTGGGAGCCGAGGGTTTGTTTATTTAAAAATAAACGAACGCAAACCGGGACATTTAAACCCGCATAGCAGCGTGCAACTAGAACGATGCACCACATTGCATGATAAACCCTGTTGAGGTGATGGTTATAAAATAAAGTATACACATCATTTTCTTCAGGGGGTTTTAATATAGGGACTCATTAATCAACGATAATTGATACAGGAACCCACATTTCCAAAAGGTTTAATCATGATTTAATGTTCACAATTTTGTTTCCTCGCATATACGCTTTTCCCATCCAGAATCCAGATGGACCGACTCATCAGCGGTTCGCTGTGTTCCCGGCCACGGAAAAGACATTGGCTGCAGGCGACGATTGAGTTTAGTGTACAACACGGTACGGTGCAAGGATAACTTGATCATATTTCGTCAAACTCTTTGACAAGCATTTCCTGCTTATAAGTACCCCTACTGGACATGATGATTACGACCCTCCGAGTGTGACACCACGAACCCTTGAGTGGAACAGCAAATCATCAATTAGTGTTAAAGGGGTAACCAATGAACATTTGCGTATGAAAAGGGTGAACAGCCAATAAGATCATTGCGAGTGTAGAGACGATGAGGCGAACACCAAGAAAAGACACTCTTTCAGTAGGACTCCTAGCAAGATGATCACGCTGCCCATGATGTACATTCATAATGTCTTATAATAATAATGTCAATTCTTAATCGTAACAATTTAAGTTATTTTGCTATGCGATTGTAAGTAAATTGTTTAACCCAGAGACATGCTGTCTACATGGTTCATCTGTATCTTGGTATTTCTGACTCAATTGAGATAAGGTTCTAGGGTAACAATCCACGTGAGTTGACGCACGTGCTAAAACCCTTCTGATATAACTTATAATCTATCGGTGATATTATGGAGTCTATCACCGCTCCATCGTTCTGCAATCCGTCATAGAACGATAACCAAATCTATAAATGTAGAAACCGCAATTGGTAACCCTACAAACAAACTTCATCCAATCAGCTAGCTTCTTTCATAGCAACCTCAATCACTGAGACTTGGTGTTGCGTAACTGAAATGCAGAAGTAGCCCGTGGTGAGAGTTACGGGCTATAAATAACCTTGTCTTTCTTTACATGCCTTAGAGAAGAAAATTTAAGACTTCAAAAACATTGCAGACAAGGAATTCCAGGCGTCCCTCTGATTTTGGACATAATAAGTGAAGGGGGGGGCTCTAGCTTGTTGGTGCATTTTAGAAAGGAAAGGAAACGGCTTTACTCCCATCAAGAGGAAACTGTCCATGTCCTAGATACGTAAGGAATTCGAAAAGGGTACTTCCTATAGAATTGTTATACAAATATATGATGTGTATACAAAATTTGATTCGATGAAATGGTTTTTCTTAAACAAAATTCCTGCTGAAAATCACAAAGCAACTAAGAGCTGCAATACTGAATCCATCTGAAACTAATTTCCTCATTTATTTAATTAAAACGAGTACCTTACATATTTGCAATTACAAATCTTTCTGTTCACATACGTATGGTTATTTATTTTTTTCAAATACAGTGTGTAAATAACTAGATTATCAATATACAGTGGAACCTGGTAAAGTGATCACCTTTATAAATTGACCACCTGCATGAAATGACCATTTTTGATAGGGAAGAACTGGCAGAGATTTAGTCTTGCTTATACTAAAGTTTGTCGTGTACAGCGACCACCTGTCTATGATGACCATCGCAGTCCAGTCCCAAAGGTGGTCACTTTAGTCAGGTTTCACTGTACATATATTTACTCGAGTTGTTGCGACACACTGCGTAAAGTTGTGAAAGTACGAATGAAAAACAAATTATCTCAGTTAAAATTATTTAATAACGCTGTTGATGACCATGCCGATTTCGGATTAGTCACAGAAATAACTATCAGCAGCGCTAACAGCATTATTATATACGTTATTACAATATGTTATTATACATATATACATGGTTGAACCTGGTAAAGTGACCACCTTGGTAAATTGACCACATTTGATGAGAGAACTGGCAGGGACTTAGTCATGCCTATATCAAAGTTTGTCGGATAGTGACCACCTGCCTATGACGACCATTGCAGTTCGGTCCCAAAGGTGGCCACTTTAGGCAGGTTCTACTACATATGCTTAAAAATTGTATCTTTTGGACAATTAATAAAAATTTAGATAGAATAAAATCCACGATAAGAAGATTAGATGAATGGGTAGTTAATTAAAAGGGGCCTAAATAAAATTTCTTTTGAAAAAAAAAAAAAGTCCAAATAATAGAAAAATGTTTTAAATTACAGTTAGCTGTCATTACAACGTCGTTTTATTGACTATTTCCATTTACCGACGATTTTGCAGTTTCGGCAAGTGCTTCGCAAAGCTCCACGTTCCGTTTAATGTTTTTTCTATTTAACGACGTTTTGTCACCGTTCTTTTTTGTTCGACAACGTTTTCTCTCCGTTCTTTTTGCTGAACAACGTTTTCTTCCCGTCGTTGTTGTTCAGCAACGTTTTTCTGAAAGTCGTTAATGAGAGATTTCACTACATCGTCATGTAAACGCACCTCAGTGTTTATTTACCGCAACCACGGAGAGTATTATTTAACTTTTATCTCGTTAAATTATGAAAATTATGTACGTTACGTATTTTTTCAAAACAGTGCAAATTTGTCTTAAGCCCCTTTTAACAAGCACACGTTTAAATATATATTTAAGGACGTTATTTTCCTAACGATTAGTAATTGTCGTGTACGTATATGTGTACATGACAATTTAAACTTTTATTTTAATTTTATATATTTTAAACTTATGCAAAAAAAGGGTAAATCATAAAATACATACGCTTGAGGAAGGTAAATGGAAACACAATTTGAATAAAATGTGAAAGCGTGGGAAGAGTTGCCAATTTTTATTACTAAAATCATATATTTTGATGCACAAGCCGGTGGTTATTATTGACGCTAAATGAAGCATTTTTCAAATTTTAGCAACTCATACTGGATATAGCAAATGTATCCATGGACAGCTGCTAGATTAATGAATATAGCAAGTGTCTCCATGGAGGGCCTGCTACATCAATGGATGAAGCAAATATGTCCATGGGAGATGCTATACCAATGGAAGTAGCAAATACGATGGTAATTTTCACTATAGCAATTAAAACAGCACACTCTCTAGAACTACACACACACACATCATAACCCTTTTCGCCAATGACAACCAATACGATCCATCAAAAACGGATGGCCAATTTTAGGAAGAATTGGTATCCTCTGCAACCGGATGTATGACTCGCACTTTGACGTATAAAAAATATGAGTATCTTTGTCGATAAACGAATCGATTTGGGCAATTACTCTCTACGCCGATTATAATCTATACCTCATACATCTCTACCTACAAACACAATGAACTGAATATACGAGTCAACCAACATCCACAGAGACTCTTATCTACCACAAAGACAATGTTCAGAATCTCATATCTCTTTAGAGATATCAAACACTCTGAACTTTTGGTTTTCTTTAACTCGCCCCATAACCTCATGTATATATTCAAAAACCTAGGGCATATCATTATCTCGTCACAAGACGAGTATGGCATATTCGATTCCCGCTTATCCAAACCAGTCACACGGAGGTGAGGTGTGGGGAATGACGTCATAATAGTGTTAAACTTTACACTTCCAGCTGCATCGCAGCAATTTTTAAATGTTCCGTTTTTGAAGGTGAGATGTTTCTCTTCTAAGAGGTTATGGACAGTAGATGAAAAAAAAAAAAAGCAGCGATGGAAAGTTTCATTTTTTTCCCAAATTTATTCGGCGACTCATTAGTAGTTTGTGGTTCTAAGGTTGCATACGCGCCCATTAGCCCAACACAAATTCGCGAACCTTCCGTTTCCAGAAACGCCATACTTCCCGAAGTTAAATTTAATTCCAGTTTTCTCCATATTATAAATTTAATTGCTGATGGATTAAGCATTGGATTATGACGACCAATTAACAAGAAATGCGCTCCATTACTATCCTTCTACTTATATTTGGGTATGTACATTATATGGAGAGAGAGAGAGGAAATGTGATGGTACTGTGATGTATGAATAAAGCGTTTTCTATTGCCCTGTAACTTGGGTTTGACTTTGGAGGCAGATTCAGCTGACATGAATCCTCAAATAATTGTAGGTCCCCCTCCTTCGATATTCCTAGATTATGCTCATAAGGCTCGGAAAATAAAAACGGCTCACAGCTTATTTAGATGGTTTGGTGGCAGATGCGTACAATGACACTTGAGTACATGTCAAATTTGGTGGCATTGTGTACATGTCACGGCAGTTCCAAATCGGTAGGGGTAAAACATGATACTTGCGTACAACATTTGATTTCCCATGTGAGGCCCCTTCTAAATTAATTTATCATAATTTTCATAGCAATAATAAATTAATTGTTGGCAGTGAATGACGTAAACGATACGTATGCGTACGATGTGTTTCAACTCCCATGTATGGGCAAATGTCTCCCCGTATCCTTTCCTCCTTGGATGCTTACGAACGCTAAGTATAACGGTTATGTGCAAATCGTCTTGAAGTTCAATTGAGGGGATTCTGGTTTACAAATACGGCTATCCGCATTTTATCAGGCTGTGATGGAGGTCATATTCCACATCAAGATTCCGCAGTTGGAGAAAAAAGGATTTCTTGGGCGATTGTATCGGCCATTATTTATTTATGATGTTGCATCAGGAATACTCTTTGAATAACATTTGTAGATTGACAGATAGCAGGGCCAAGCCTCCTGTGCAACCCTTCCGTCTTCTTTTTAGGAGGTGCCCACCCACCCCATGGCAACAGGGCGTCAGTATTTTCCAATGGACGTTAGAATAGAAGAAAGGCAGCGAGACAGAACCACAAGCAACAGGGATCATAGCGCGCTCGCATTCTATGAACTTTTTTCTCTCATATCGCCTTTGTCCCATGAAAGTAGCATTGGAGGGGGTCAGAGGTGATCGCCGAAGTATGTGACCCACCCCTCCTTGGCCAGACGGAAAGGCCGGGCTACCTGCAGAGTTCGCACCTCAGAAAGAGCCATTATACAGGGCTGACGGACCCCCAATGGTGAAGCAGGTGAGAAAAGAATTACAAGGAGAGGGGCTGTCTCCATAGTAAAATCACTGGAGGAAAAACTCTCGATTTTGTGACTACATTTGATGCAAATAAAAATAAATACATTTAGTACACACACGTAAATCTATACATTTCATCTTTGAAATTAAATTTAAACGAGAGTTATAATTTTCTAATTATTAGATCGTTATGAATAACGGATTTGAAAATCTCTCTTTCTAATAAGGGGGAAAAAGCAGTATTCCTTAATAAAATATTAAATCTTAATATAAATAAAACTATAAATCAAACATCAAATTTCATAACTTGATGAATCAAACAATACATTTGATAATTTGGTACACCAAATATAAAACTTGATAAATCAAATATTGAATTTGATAACTCGATAAATCAAATATTGAATTTGATAACTTGATAAATCAAATACTGAATTTGATAACTTGATAAATCAAATACTGAATTTGATAACTTGATAAATCAAAAAATAAATCTTTCTTTCCTCTGAGAGTTATTATCAAGTAATACTACTATCTTCGGCCTTGCAAATTGAAATTATTTGCATTCAAAATTATTAAATGCAAACTTGAAGATACGATTATACAAAACACACTTTTATCAAAACACATTGTTTAAAAATTATGTAATTTATTATTGTAAGATTTGAAAACTTCGAAAGCTTTGGAAAGTAAGATTAAAGATAAAACACATTAAAAAAATATTGAAAATATGTTGAAAATAAATGCTATATATGTTCAAAATAAATGTTGAAAATATGTTTAAAAAAAGTTTTTTAAAAGGTTAAATAAAATTAGAATTTTGCAGATTACAAAATTAGTAAAATGTTTCCACATAAAGTTTATACTGCGAACTAATAACCTAAATTTGGAGAATATATTGAATTCTCTCTCAACAACTATTTTGGCATTTTTCATTTTCCTTGACTGTACTTTTCTGCAACAAACGCTCACAATAAATTGTAAATCCAACACGCAGGAGAAAATGAAGAATTTAGTTATTTTTAACTGAACCTTTTACATGTATACAACGAATCTGGAACTTTGTGTAATATATATAACGAAGTTAAATGCATTCTTTACTCTTTCCAGCTTAAAACTAACGTTTATTTTAATTTGGTGTGGAATTTTGTTAAACAGTTGTTACCCTCAAATCCTTTATGTTAGAAAATATAAAATAAATATTCTTAAAATACGAAGATCCTTACACGCGTAAAAGTATCTCGAACATAATATTATAATGAATAACTCGCAAGATTTGTCAACTTTAACACATGAAACCTTTTACCATGAAGTTATCAGTTGCCACAAAGTTCTTCGAGGTGTCTTCTATATCTCTCAAGCTTTCTGTGCTCGTTTGTAAGATTGTAAAGAGATTTCTACAAAAGTTCTCAATACTTTAAGTTGTTTCTCCTTTATTATTAGATGTCATTTGGAGTTCTTCATAAGCAGAATAATCTTTCGTACATTTTGAAACTTCATTTATCACTAGGTCTAGTATACAATGCATCAGTAGGTCATAATCCAAATGATGCAAGCCAATGTTTGTTTGCATACATTAATTACATGGTAACGTTTCAAGTACTGTTCAGTGCATACATATTTTTAATTTCAGAGTTGGTAATGAGGAATGTCTGTTCTTGGATCCTTTTTGATCTTTTTCTACTAATATAGATGTGTGAAGCACATGTAATTACCACGCATGGGTTTTACCAGAGCCGATGAGAGGGGGGTGGGGGGAAGCAGGGGCTGCAGCCTGGGCCTGCGCTGGCAAGGACCTATGCTGTGATAGGGGCGGACCTGAAAAAATATGTTTATGCCACTGCTCAGGGAAGGGGACATGGGGGTCGGACAAAGTGAGACTGGCTCTCAGCTACTCTGGGCTTTACAGAGCAGCACTGTGGATGTAGAATGCTGTTTCTACAACAGCTTTAAAATAAGAAAGAGAAAGTGAGCCGGAGCTTGAGCGTGAAATACCCAAACGATATATCGATATTCGAGTAAAGCTTCGGGTGTTAATTTACCGCTCCATGTACGTGCCCAACGTAAACAGCCTGACACATAACTGTTGTTCAGTCCTCATTTCATTAGGACCGTAGGAAGCAAAAATCCTGGCTCCGGGGTGCTTGTCCAGGGGTTTCGAGGTGCTTATCCAGGGGCTCCGCGGGAGAATTGCAAATGATAGGGAACTTTCAGAAAAAATAATTCACTTGTCCAGTAAAAAATAAATACACGTTCCTAGATTTTGGAAAATTATATTTCTTTAGATCACGATTTTACATTATTATTTTAATACAGTGAAACTCCTCTTAATTGACACCCTGATCTTGCAATCAGATAAAAATTCCCTGGCAGAAACTGATTTACAATAATTTATTTCAAACCCCTGCTTAGCGGCCACCCTCAGATACAGACATGGTTCTTCATGATTCATTTCATTAGACTAGAACCCCTGTGCGGAAAAGATACGTTAGAACTTTAACATTAACAAAGAGTGGCAATTATTAACTCAGATTCGCCGATTCAAATGATTGATACTTAACAAAAGATTTGATAATAAATAAATCATATAGTGACACACTGGACGAAACTAATAAACGATTATCAACACAGAACTATCGCAGTTCAAATTTATTACCATCGTTTACTCGATTACCACACGAGTCCTGTAAGCGCAACGACGGAAAAACGGTGAATTTAATCTAACAATTAAAAATATATTTCGGAAAAAAAAAAGGACTAGTGTGTAAAGCTCACCAAACAGCTATTGATTGAATTTTTCCCCAAGGTAACTAAATTTTAATATTTAACGTTTTGTTGTAAATTTACTTGTTACATTCAACAGACGCTTATGTTCGTTTATCTTAAACTTGTTCTTTGTACTTAAAATTTTCGAAATGAAGTATTTAAATAATTCAAAGGCACTATTTGAGCTAATTCAGAATGACTGCCCTCTTTAAGGCCAAATTCTCCTGTTTGGCGAGTGACCGCTAATGAGGGGTTTTACTGTGTCATATTTTAACTATATTAAAAAAAAAGCACCTAACGCAAAACTCAAGCAACGCCCAAGGTGACTAATCCATTTGCTGTTAATTCCATATAACCTGCCGGACATCAACTGATTATAAATGTCTCATAAATATTACGCAACACAGCGCTTTGAAAACTGCTTTCTAAAAAAGTGTCCAAGTCACATTCTGAATTTTGGTTAAATTTAAAGAACGTATTTAAACCACCGGCCAATAAAGATAAAGCATTCCTTCCTCCATTTGCCACAAGTCGCTTGTGTGGATCTGGATTTTCTGCTTATGCAGCAACTAAAACCAAATACAGAAGCTGCCTCAACTTCGTATCAAACAGTGACGAATAATGCAAAAGTAAACAACCCAATTCTTCTAATTAGTTTCTGGATTTTGTAATTATTGCCAATTTACATACAGGCCCTAGTAAAGACGTACTGGGTCCTTTCAAAGGGCGCATACCTTGGATTTTCGGAGGGCGCGAGTCCTATCGCCCATGAGGGCGCGAGTCCTACAGCCCATGAGGGCGCGAGTCCTATAGCCCATGAGGGCGCAAGTCCTATCGCCCACGACGGCGCATCGGCCCAGTCTGTCCCTGCGGTCCTACCTAAAAACATATATTAAAAAATAAAAGGAGGCGGGGCTTCGTGATCAATTTTTTCTTAAAAAGGTGTTTAACGGAAAGAGTATGAGGACCACTGCTAACGATATTCTCGATTTAACGATTGGCCCGGATTTAGGTACATTGGGTGCAGTTATATTTTTCTTGATTTAACGTTTGCTTTTTTCGAGTTAACTATAACTTTTTATCATTAGCCCGTTGCTGTACATAGAACATGTGCACATGAGAACATGTGTACATAGGTGCCAACTTCTAGAAGTGAAAAATCTGTAATCAATTGTGCATGCGTGGGCCGGCCATTTTTTAATTAAACAAAATCATACATAATTTATGAAAAAGAGCAAAATGAGGAAATTAAGTATTTATTAAATTAATAATAATAGAGGATTAAACTGTATTAAACGCAATATTAATTCTTAGAATTTACAAATGCTGTAGTGCAAGATTTTGCATTTTCGAGAAATTTTTTGTCAAATACATTCTCGTAACATTTTACATGTTGTCTGCATTTAACTATTAGTAAATTTTCTAATGTGTCATCAGACATGGTTGACCTGAAGTCAGTTCTAATTTTCTTCACTTGACTGAAGAGTCTTTCGCATGCTGCATTACTGTGAGGGATCGTAAGTATTGACGGCATAACCTGAGAAAGTCGTTTAAATTTTAATTCATCAGTATCATTTTTTATTTTACCTCTGGCCGCCCATTGTGCATCAATGTTTGTGGAAATCACAGTTTGTGGAACTTCGAAAGCCTGGAACTCACTGAATTCTGTTTGTAAAGCATCAACAGCTTCATCTTCTGTATTATTGAACAAAAGAACAGGAAATTTTTCTGTAAAATATTTTAAGCTGGAAAATGATGCATTTTCAAAATTCGATATTCGTGTAATCTCTGCATGATGTAACACTTCTAACTCAAAAGGAAATTTATTGTGCATGTAGTCACATGCTGCTATGAAATAGCTTCTGACGTTTTCATAAAATTCATTTTTATCATAAATGTTAAAATCTTGGATTACTTTCAGTGTTCCATTTCCAATTAAGATATCAACATCATCTTTTTGATTACTCCTCTCATGATAGTGGACTTTCAAAATATCACTACATAATTTTATGCTTGGTTTTACAAATTTCACTAGCATTTCTCTGTACAATTTTAAGAGAAGAGATTTTAGTATATGAATATGCGGTTCCGCAGACTGAAGTTGAACATTTGCTTTTTTAAATACAGGCACAGTATAAGATAAAAATAAACAGAAAACTTTATTGATATCTTCCGACAGAAAATAAAACAACCTTTGTTCACGAGACATGGAGTTTTCAGTTTTTTGTTTCTTAGAAATATCCACATAATTTTGAGCTTTCCTTTTTAATTTCTGTGATGCTTTTTTGCTGTTACGTTCTTTTACTTTATCTGCATTTTCAATCGAAACTTTGATAGAGGGAATAGTAAAGAAAGAAAGTGGGGTGATTTGATTCCTTTTCATGGCCCCTTCCTTAAAAAAAATGATCAAAGGTTGCCACTGCTGGATTATACGCTCTAAGCACTTTCCAACAGACAACCAACGAGTGCTAACGTGTTTTAGTACCTTTTTTATATCAGTCTCATGAAATTCTTGAAGAATTTTCAACCTATCTTTTCTTTTCGAACTCTTTTGTAAGTAATAGTAAATGTCTACCAAAATTTCATCGATTTTAAATGGCAAACATGCAGCACTCTTTTCAGCTGCTAAGTTAATAAGGTGGCAGGAACAGCCCATAATTTCAATATTTTGGTGATGATTCTTTAACACTGCTGCTACACCTGCTTTTTTTCCTATCATAACAGGTGCATTATCACAGCTAAAGGCAACACAATTAGAAATCGGAATGTTTTTAGATTGTGAAGCACTTACCAGAAGATTTCCAATATTTAACCCAGTAGCATCTTCTTTCAAAGTTGGCACAGATAAAAGACAATTCACAATTTTTTCACATAAAGGATCGAAGAAAGTTACCACTATTGGATACAGCTTTGAATCAACATCGTTGCTTCCATCGGTTGGAACTGAAAATGGATAGCACCTTAAATTTTCAACAAGTGATGAGGATTCCTTTGCAGACATTTCTTTCATAATTGCAGAAGTTTTGGTCTTTGCAGATCCATATTGTTTTGCAATACTGCTGTCAGGAAACGTTTTCCGAAAGAGCATCCCCGCGTGATCGCTGCAATTCATTGGCAAATTATGTTCGATCAAAAACGATGTAAATAAACATTCAGCGTTTATTTATCATGGAGGTATCGTTAAATGCAAAAAATTAAGGCTTGATACTATGATTAGACTCTACAGCCTTGAACGTCTCCTTATGTTCAACGGTCTCAGAATGCAAAGTAATATCGCGTTTACCACCGTGAGTAATGCTTATGTCTTTACGGAAACACGTGCAGAAAGCATATTTTGGCCCCAGTCTTGAGTTTTGAATAAAATTAAACATCTTCATATATTTGGCTTTAAACGCTTGGTAGTACCTTTTATTAACGATCGACATCGTTAACATTATTTTCAAAAACATATACAAACAAAACTTTCTTTCCGCAGCAAAGAAATACCAGATACGTCTTAATACATGGCTTCCCTAAAGGAAGTCACATGCTTGACCAAAACCTTATCGATATAACGCATTCTTTCTTTCCTACCGAACAACTACATATCCAGATGCGCGATTTTGTTGTGCAGAGGCATCACTCTACGTCATAGCTGGAGCTAAAATTCCACACTATGCCACGTCATGCATGCGCCGTCAATGGCAGGCAAATTTTTCCGTCTTTTTTACCGATATTTGCATTTATTTATACGTATTTATTATTAAATATGCACATATGCGCAAAAATTTAAATAAACATGCATCAAGAAAAATAGGTATTTAATTTTTTTAAAAAAAATCAGTATTTTAAAAAACACTGGGGGATTTTAGATGAAATCTCCGAAAATCGGAAGAGATCGTTTTCCGACCGGAAGATCGATAAAAAATCGGAAGGATTAACACCTATGATAGAATTTCAGTTAAAAAATTAACTGTCGCCAAAAAAAATCAACTTCAATTGAGTTCACTTAATTTGAAGTGGATGATGATTTACAGAGTGTAAAGAAGTATTTATTGCATTTTGAAGTCAACGATGATCTTTTTGATGCATTTGAAAAAATCTTAAAAGCAATGTTAAATGCCAACTCCCAAGAAAAATCAAAACAAACGTCAAATCAAAGATTTCTTTTCGTAGTAGTAATTATGTACGTAATTTTGTCTTATCCTTATTAATGTTAGAGGTATTCTTCAGAACGCTGATAAGCATTTTTATGGTTTTCCTTTTCCATAATTTACTTCATTCGATCAATAGCGCACCCATGATTTTTGTTCGGGGAAGGGCCGAAAATGTTAAAAATAATTTTTAACATTATGAATTAATGTAATAGTTACTACTTTTAACGCATTTTACAATTTGTTTTATTAAATATGCAGCTAAAATTATCAACGCGACAAATCTGTAAAAAATGATTTATATAATACCATTATAGTCCATTATTAATACTATTTATATAATACTCATCTGAAAGAGAGCCATGCAACAAGCTGTAGCGGTCTACTCTCTTCCATTTCTAACATAATCAACAGTTAACATCTATAACCTCAACGTCACGAATGTCTGCGTAACATCAACATACACATGATTATCACATACGCATGAGTATTACACACACATGATTATCACACAGCAAAATATATATCACCAAAATTTTAATTAGATTGAATAAAACTTATCTTTATTCTTACATGTAAAGTTTCAGCTCAAGGAAGAGCCCGGCATCCATCACCCCCCCCATGGATCCGTGGGTGCGTCATTGATTTCGATAAATGTGATTCCCCTATTTAAAGAATTCCTCGATGTAACGATTATTTCCACTGGTCTAGCGAAAATCACTAAATCAAGGTTAGACTGTACAGTCGAACCTGTGTTTATGCAGCTCGTATATATATATATACAAAAAATATCGAGCCTCAAATTTTCTTGTATCTTTTTAATATCTAAACCCGCTTAATTTCAATTTTATACATACACAAATCGCATTCATGCAAGTATTTTTGAAGCAAAATGAATGTTTTATTGTAAAATTTAAACCGAACGTATACAAAAAATTTCATGAATAAGTTTTCATCCATAGTAAAAAGTCATTTATGATGCTGATGAATCAAAACTTTTTTATAGAGCTCTCCTAAATGGAACACTGGCGTTTAAAGGCGACAACATTGAGGGACGAAAAATGAAAAAAAAAATGTTTTAATATTGCTATTTCTTTGCACTATGAATGGGGCCGAAAAACAGTTTTTGTATAGGGTGTTCTAAAAACCCGCACTGTTTCCGTGGAAGAAAAGTGTCCGTACTACGCAAATACCGCGTCTTCGATGACAAGTAGTCTTTAGAGTAAAATATTATTTTAATTAGATGACGAGCTTGCGAAACTGAAAATGGAATATCATCCTCTTTGCTGATCATGCACCTTGCCATAAACTTAAAAGTGGAATCAACTTGAAGCATATAAATATCCGATTTCTACCCCTTAACACGACATCGATAATACAGCCACTTGATCGAGGGATAATATGTGCGTTCAAGGTTTACTATCGGCAACAGTAATTCGCAAACATCTTCCTTTTCTTGAAGAAGTCTTCAAGACTCAAGTCTTTTGTCTTTGTTAATGTTTGTCAGAACTAGTAATGTCTGGTAAGCAGAGAACATTATTGAGCAGTCCTTAGAATTAGCCACAGCTACTACAACACGAAATTGTTTAAAAAAAAAGCTGGATTTTGTCGTCCGGTTGAACGTGATGAGTTGATTGAAGATGGAAGCTCGGAAAACGCAAATAACAACAGAGATTTCAAAAGACGAATTTAATGATTTTATCAAAGTTGATTATGATTTGGGTTGCTATGGTAACTTAGATCCTGTAGACCAGCGGCTCTTCAACTACGGTCCGCGGACACCTGGGGGTCCTTGTGACCCTGCAGGGGGTCCGCAAGAACCTCCTAGTGTTTCACAAAGGTTCGGAAAAATACCAAGACAACAGCATTTACTCTTCAACGTTAAGAATAAATTATGAGGGAACAAAACATTCCTTCTTTAAGTGGTGAAAATCAATGATGAAACACTAGAAATAAATATGTATGATGCAAATTCCGGGCTTTAAACTTTGAGTTAATTCTTGGGGGTATGCGAGGGATCTCTGAAGGGGGGTCTGCCGTCTAGGAAAGTTAAAGAACCGCTACCAAATGAAGTGAAAATGTGCCTGCTGATAAAGGAGACGTTTCTGCTCTAACGCTTTTGCAAGATTATTTAAAGATAAACCAGTTTGAGATAACAAAAGGTACTTTAACAGATCAATTCTTTAATCAGTCATCATAACCTCCATACGTGCAAAGAGACTTAACTGATTCTTTCCACAGATACCGTGTATGTGTTTATGTAAGTACCACTGCATTACTTACTTTTATTAAAAGATTAATAGTAATGTAAATTATATTGAAATAAATAATGTATATGATATTTATGAAATTATAAATAGTAATAATCTAATTTAATAAAAATAAACAATATAAAAATTTTCTGAGCAAATTATTTTCACGTAATAGTTCGGAGATGTGTTTGTTTGGATTTTTATGGCGCAAGAGCATCCGGGCTATACTGCGCCAAACGTGGTAAATACCGCTTATATGCGAAACCCGCTTATATGCATAGGATTTCGTTGCCACGCTCAGTTGCATATATGCATTTTCGATTACATATGGACATTCATTTATGATCACTGTATTAAATACAACTTAGTTTACCATCTTGTTGATATATTTAATAAAGGTTTCTGCCATCGTAAAATGAAATAAAAATGCACAGGTAATTTCTTTTCTTTGTCTCCCCCTTTTGTCTTCTCCTCTTAATTCTATAAATATGAATAGATACAAATTTGAACTGGAGCATCTTGGTCCGTTTTACATTCTATTTATGGTGACAATGTCAAGCTTTTCTATCGAGAGGACTGTCAAATCTTAGTGTTCTATATCGCAATCTTCATGAATTACTTTTTTCTTTCCACCAACTTTCTGAAAACAGTAAGCTGTATGCATATACCGGGTACTGCCTTGAGGCAACCATATATGCCCAACAGAAAGGGATGTGCACGTGAATAAACAAAGACAAACTACAAGGGAAATTAATATACTTGAAAGAGGGGGGTTGGAAAAATTAGCAATGATAAGATAATTTTCAAGTAAGATGATTCGGTTATGCTGTAAGCGGAACTAATCAACAATGGAAGGGTGAAGCACTTAGCTCGATATCAAGAGGTCAACGGAGACCAAGAGAAAACAACCTTAAGCAAGATGGGTAGATAATACAAGAAAACAGGTTAAAATAGCGAGGAATAGTTAGGGTAAAGATGAGACATGCGTAGAGAGGTCTTCGAAAGTTCTTTAGTCAACAGATAATTACTGCAAATGATGACAGTAATGATGTATGTATTGTAATTCAACTACTTAGGAAAAAAATAGGATAGATAGTGAAACTTTTGCAGGCTTTCTATCTCTTCCTTGAAGTAGATAGATGTGACTTCACTGCTTTGGTACTGGAGGCAGTTTGTGGTATGGAAATGGGTAGAAAAGAAGGATGTTTTTACACATGTTGGTGCACAAAATTATCCTGACAAATATGAAAATAATCAAATTAACTTCATGTATGCAATGTGGTACACTATATTACTCATGTAAATGCAAACCCAGCAAAACAAATGCATGTAAATGTAGGATGTTTGTTTAGCAAGTAGCAGACCTTTCGTTTATGTAAGAGCACGCACACGTCATGGTATTGAATCTTCTAGTTCACAGTATTGCCTTCTATGCTTTTTGCACACACAATTACATCACACTTTTGGGTGAAATGTCCAAAGCCCTACGCGACCTTTTCCATAGTATTTCAAGATGCACAGAATAAACGCCCGGTGGATGGGGGAGGTTAGTCCATAATCTTAAAATCCGAAGAGTGCTTTTTTAAACATGTTCTTGTCACCCTGTATAATACTTTTTTACCTCCTTAAGATGTAGCTATCTAATGTGGTGTTAGCAATGGAGCAGTAGTGGATTAAGAGTTCCCAGAATCCATTGTGGAAAATGATCGCCTGACGGTCTTGATGCAGACATTTTCGGTACTTCCCTACTTGAAGTTGGTGTAGTTGGATGTGACATTATGGGACAGACGTCAGTGAATGGCCACTTCCATTCATCAGCCCATTTCCACAGTTCGAACCCTGATAAGATGTTATTCAAGAAGTCTAGCGTATTAGTAAATACACTCTGCATGCTAACGGGTGGGGATAGTATACTTTCTGCACCTCCTCCTGTGCGAAAGAATAACCCATGTATTGAGTATTTACTATGAACCACTTTTAAATTCGGTTACTTGATATCGTTTATCTATATCGACATCAAACTACATTATACGCGTATACCGGGAGATCCTCCTACCACAGGATATATAGGTAGACCCATATAGGTAGGAACATATCTGCATTAGCCATAAGGGTGAAATGGCAGCATTGTCCGGGAACAGGTATTCCATTATTTCTGTCCGAGTGAAAAGAATGCAAATGTGCCAAAATAATTGGCTTATGTAAAAAAAATTTGGCGATATACAGAATTAACTTCTTATTTGTTGCCTTTATTTCAAGCGTTCATGTATATATCCTCCCTCCCTCCTTACATAAATATGAAACGAAGCCATAATTTCTTATTTTTTATTACCACATACAAAAATATTTTAGTTAATGGCAAGCAAGTCTCAATTTGATGATTTGCAACGTCAGTTGCTTAATCTACAACAAAGAAATATGAATCTCTGTATCAAATCTCAATTCATGGTCGAAGAGATAATTTCCTTATCTTTGTTTTCTTCTCCCAATCTAAAATATTCTATTTTGTGTCTGATGGACAATTGTCTTTGAGCCCTAACGACCCGGGTGGCCTTGCCAATATTCATCCTCACCGGATCTATTTCTCCAAATTAGAAAGAATCCTTTGGCCATTATTGCCCACATAGTGAATATGTATCTTCTTACTGGGCCCTGCGGTGGCGCAGTGTGGTAACGCGTTCTCCTATTGCGCGGCTAATCCGGGTTCGACTCCCAGCAGTGCAAAAAGAACGCTTACTCAGAGATCTCATAAAAGATCGCACTGCTCACTGTAGTCCGGGGTTTGGTTCCCCAGGCCTTAAGAGGTTCGGATTCCTCGGAAAACAGTAGGTCCCGGCGCAGCATGACCACTGTAGTCTTTGAGCCGTAAAACCAAAAAACAAACAAAAATCTTCTTACTGACTTAGTAATATGTGATTATATTGCTGCAAAGGGTGCTTGTTCCATCGAAAATGATTCGGCATATGTTTTGTTGAAACGTATTTTCTTCAAGTCAATGATCTTTTTCTGTATGCAAACGTAAACACAAAAACAAACTGATTACACACCTTAAATACAGCCTAAATTATGGTACCCAGAGCTCTTCCCCTCTCTCTCTTCTAAATAATTTTTTTTCAAGAACCCAAGGAAATACAAGCATATTATAAGCATTTTTAGTATATTTCCTGATCAATCAAATTATTAAATCTATGGTTTCGGACCTAAAACATCCATTCTGTTTCTAGTAATACAGAGCTATGCTTTAGCAACTAACTTTTACATAATCATTTACACAAGACAACAACTATCCCAGTAGGAGGCTATTCTCAATCCGAAGTAATTTTTTGCGTGAGCCAACTTTACAAAAAAAAAATTCAAGGGCGGTGCCATATTTCCCAATAGAATATACTAGGCTATAGATTAGGGCGACAAAATTTTGTGTATGAAGTCTGATATAACAAAATCAATACCATATGATGATATAATCAGATGTTTTGGCGAGAAGGAAGCTAGACGTCATGCTTTCCATTTAAATACCAGTGTTCGATAGGCTTTTATTTTTTGCTAAAATTAAAATTTATTTCAATAAAATTGAATTTGATTTATTATATACAAAGAAGAGATAATACTTCAATATAAGTTAATATTGTTTAATATTTATGTTTCAATTTATGAGTGTTTTTTTTTTTCCCCTCCAACGTATTTATTGTCAATACAAAAGTTTTTGGCGTATATTGAATGTAACAATTTTTATATCCCTGCAACTAATAGGTGGGGGGCGCGAACGGGTAGATGGAGGGTTGCTTTGGGGCGGCAAAATGGTAAATCCGCCCATGCTCCAGCGAACCCTTGTCTATAACGATATTTTCGATCCGATCTCGCTATTTACAGTGGTGGAACCTGATAAAGCGGCCACCTTAATAAAGTGACCACGTTTTATAGGATAGAACTGGTAGGGACTTAGTTATGCCTATACAAAAATCTGTTGTCTGTAACTTAGTGACTACCTGTCTATGGTGCCCATTGTAGTCTAGTCCCAAAGGTGGCCACTTTAGGCAGGTTTAACTGTATACAGTTTATCTTTTTAAACCTTGTCTGTAATGATTTATTTTCCCCGGCCCTTAGAGTATTGTTATAGACAGATCTCAATGTAAGCATTCTTTGTGAAAACACCTGTCACGTGTATCATCGAATTATAGTAGAACCCGTATATAACGAGGAGCTCAGATCCAATAGAAAATGCTTACAATATTTGGTCCTCGCTAAATCCGTTTTGGAATTTAAAAATTTTCATTCATTTGCAAGGAGTTGCTGATCAGGAAACATCTTTATTTGATAAGTATTCTTAAGCTTATGGCAGTCGTCGGAATCTGCGGCTCGCGAGCCAAATTTGGCTCTTTGGCTACTGGACTGCGGCTCTTTCACAAATGAAGTGCTTAAAATATTTTTTTTTTTATTTTAAATAAATAGTATTAGGTTAAATTTAGGTTTTAGGATTTTAGAAATAGCAAAGTAACGTTAGCCTTTGTTAAAAAAAAAAAAAACCTCTCAGTACTACCGTAGCAAAATTAAACATTTTTCCCTTTAATATTGACATTAGCACTTTTGAAATGCAATTGCTGGATTTAAAAATCAAAAATTTATGGAGCTCCAAATTTGAACGCCTTAATGCTGATATGGAAAAATTGGAGAAAACCAAATGTGATCTGAGTTTACAGTGTAAATGGTTTTCTTTGAAAGAACTGAGAAATAAAGGCGTGATGAGTTTTAACACTTGAATTAGTATTCCTGACTCATATGATCAGTTAAAAAAGCTAGTATTTCCTGTTCTTTTTTTATTCGGCTCAGCATATTCATACGAACAATCTTTTGCAAACATGAACCTTTTCAAAAGTAAATTGAGAAATCGTCTTGTTGATGATAATCTGAAATCGTGCCTGAAATTAAGAACAACATGCAAACCTGATTAACCCAAACTTTTCAAGGAAATACAAGACCATTATTCCCATTAAATATAACAATGTTTTAATTTTAATAAATAAAAAGTAATTTTTAGCTATAAATAATATTATGTTAAAGTACGATATCTAGTTTTAATCAGTGTGCCTGCCTAGTTTTTAACCAACTTCTAAAATCAAGGTTTTTTTTTTGTTTAGAAATTGGGTTTTCAAAAGAAATGTAAATCGTTGTACTAATGATATTTGGTTTTTTTGACTAATAAGTTTTCCGACCACTGACTTATGCCCATAGAAGGTTTACATTAATTAAGGTAGAAGGAAAGAGAAAACTCGCTCACATTTAAAGAGTCTGATCAAATGTTAAAGATATTAAATGCTTTAAAATGAACACAACAGTACTTCTTGTATTTGTGATTAAAGTAAGGATACTCTTTATAATCATTAAATCAATTACTGTACATAATTTATAAACTTAGAAATAGGAATATATAACTTAATAACAAAGTACTGTAAAAATTTAGCGGAAAAATACGTGAATGGCAGCCTTCATAAAAAGTCTGTCCGGGTGCTCTTCTGGACTTCATAGAATTTTGTTGCCACGTCAATGTGTATTTACGATTACACATCGACGTCTGTCTCTCTCGGCTACTTCACATTATTATTGTTTTAAGTAAGTAGATAAAATAAAAAATATATAAAATTCGCACTTAAATTCTTCATCTTAAAACTTGAGTTTTTACAGGTTGTTTTAATTTTGAAGCAAATAATAATTTGCTTAGCGAAAACAGAGGCACGTTTCCATACAACAGAGCGAAAAGCAAAATGGCCTATTGGTGAATGTCAGCAAGTGTACGAATTATTCATTTATATTTTGTTACACACTTGGCGAGCAGCAAAAACATAATAAACAAGTTTACTGCAAATTACACGTCTTAAATAGTGATCTATAATTACTATATTTAGCTAAACATCGGTCCAGGGACTCTCGTAAAATAATGACCTGTTCAAGCTTTAGAAGTCACGTTTGATGCATTTTTAAGAAGGAAAAATCGTTTAGTGTTTTATTGATTCGTCACAGTCAGGTGCTTTTCTTCTATTATCATTTATTGCTTCATTATCTCTCTTTCCTTTTTTTTTTCTTCTTCCTTTTCGAATTGAAGAGATAGCCCAAACGAAAGTGGTTGCTTATAATGTAAGGAGTAAAGGTGTCCATCCCTGGATGAAGATATTAACGAGACGTATTTTCTGCAGAATTATAAACATTACGAGATTAATAGACAAGATGGCGCTGGTTAGGGAAGAAACAGCATGGCTTTGTAAACAGCGGGGATGGGAGTAACCGGCCCTCCAAATTTGTAAGGTTTGTCTACTCTTTTTTTCAATAAAAAAGTGTGGTTCGTTGAAGCCACATATTTTTTTCATGGCAAAAATTTTTAAATCTAGAAGTTGGTGCAAAAGGGGAACCCTCAAAAATGACCAAGACAACACCCTATTACGTAAAGACGATTCTGTTTGAGAACACAGCCATCTTTCTCTTATGTGTTCCGAAAGTAGATTCCAGCTACTGAAAATATGTTAAGCACAGACATGCGGATTTTTATATGTATACAGTAAAACCTCTGAATAGCGGATATTTCGGGACGAGAATCTGTCCGTTATTCGGAGGTGTCTGATGTCCAGAAGTGTTATGGCATATAAAGCGTTGAGGATGAGAAGTGAAAAAGTGTCCGTTGAATAGAGGTATCAGCTAAGGATTTTTTTTTACTGTAATTTAATTCGCGCAATGCGTCAGTGTTTGTCCCCCACTTTTTTTTACAGTAAGATTAAATAAAAAACTGAGAATACAACAGTAATTCCTACTGCAAATTTGTATATAAAAGCAAAGAATTTGTATATAAAAAAGAACTGCAAAAACAAAGAATTTCTATATAAAACAAAGAATTTGTAAAAATAAAGAATTTCTATATAAAAACAAAGAATTCCTATATAAAAATAAAGAATTTCTATATAAAAATAAAGAATTTCTATATAAAAACAAAGAATTTGCATATAAAAAAAGAATTTGTATATAAAAACTTTGTATATATAAGCGAAGAATGTAAGTTACATCACGCATGGATATCAGAGGAAGAGAAAAAATCGTTCGAAAACACACATCCTGAAATACTACTAGTATAATGAATTTCAAGAATATATTGAAATTGCTCTTTAATAACGGGAACAGGTGAGCTGTTTATTTGATGAATGATTGGATATATTAATTACCTAGGCGGCATCCCATAGCCCACAAATCCTTGCAATATTGGCACACGTGAGTATTATGGGTAAAATCTGGGAATTACGAGGACAGAAATTTAATGACATTAAAAAAAACAAAAAAAAACGCGAATAGTTATACTTTCATTTTTATCAAATGCACTTTTTCAGTACCTTTAAATTTTTCAATACTTTTAAATATTTAAGGTGAACTTGTTTACAATATGATTGCGCCTTATTTTTAAGGCTCCCCTTTTGTCGCTACAGATTTATGGTTGATTGATTGATTGTTTGGCTTTTTTATGGCGCAAGAGCATCTGGGCTATACTGCGCCAATATCTGCGCCAATCTGGGCTTAACTGCGGGTGTTTGGTTTTAGATTTAAGGTTGCTTTCGTTTTTGGAGCTGATTTTTCTCTCATTTTAGAGTGAAACATTTCTTTACAACCTCAGAACCAAAACATCCTCATCTTCGATTGAAAGTTTGTTATATTTCAGTTTTAAGATCATTCTCATTGCTTTTGGTCTAAAGGCGCTTTGAACTTATTCTAATGTTTTCTGCACTCCATTATTAAAATTTCTTACTCTGGTTTCAGGATTTCCTGTTCCTACTGTAGTAAAACCTTCATAACAGATACTCCCGAATAATGGACACCTCTACTTAGCAGACACTTTTCCAATTCCTTGTTATGCCCTAAAACTCCTGAATAACGAACGGATGCTGAAGTCCCGAGATGTCCGCTATGCAGAGGTTGCATTGTATTGAAGCTTTTTATACTCTTACTTTAAAAGTTTTCTCTACTCCCCTTTAACACTACTGCGTTTTACTCTGAATTCGCGCTGTGTTTTATTTTTGAAGTTTTTGCGTTTCACTTTGAATTCTCTCTACGATTTATTTTTAGGACTGCATGCGCTATTCTAAGGATTTGCTGCAACTTTTACGTTTCGTCGTTGTAGGTGGTCATTATAGGTTTTGGGAAGGGTGGTTGCCGAAGACAGAGCTGTAATCCAAGAACCTTTTAGTTCAGCACTTTTATACATGTTCTTAAGCAAACGAACTTAGCTGGAAGGCACTGCACTTAGACTCTACTGTGCGCAACTTCTCTTCATGTTGCTGTTATCTTTAGAAAAAGCATGGTTTCGACCAGATTCGAAAGCCATAACATGCAGAGGATAGAAACTTCATTCCTATTGTAAGGGCTCTCATCTTCGTCTGTTCTAAAAACAGCAAGGACACACAGTAATATAAACAGTGTAAACCTGTTTATGGCTAGGGATAAAACAGTCTGCACCGCAAAATGTGGTATTGGAATAATAAAATCACATCACACTTGGCTGATGTAAAAACAATTCATTCCCTCCCATCCACTGGAAAGGAAACGCTCATCTTGCATCGTTGGCTCCTCAATCACCTTCTCCTACGTAAGCGAAGCCTTCGATTGAGTGCACTCTACAACAAATATCTTTAGCACGTCTGTTTTCCCCTCATTTCCTCTTCAGTGTGGCGAGGTTCATCCAAGATTGACGCTAACGGCCACTTCCATCAATTCCGAGAGGTTCCTCTTCTCGTAAAATCCGGAGAAACGGCC
>QLNU02014394.1:45394-57492 GCA_006491805.2 Dysdera silvatica | reverse complement strand
TTTTGGAAGAAACAGTTTTATCCTGAAGGGGAAATTGCCTTTGTGTCTAAAAAGAAAGGTCTTCAACCAGTGTGTATTGCCAGTCCTCTCTTATGGATCAGAGACATGGAGTCTAACAGTTGGAGCAATACGAAAGTTACAGACAACGCAAAGGAGCATGGAGAGGTGCATGCTTGGAATAACTAGGAGAGATCGAAAAAGAAACACTTGGGTGAGAGAGCAAACTAGAGTAGAGGACATCATTGTTAAAGTAAAAGGGCTGAAATGGCGATGGGCTGGGCATATTGCAAGAAGAACTGATCAACGATGGACAACAGAAATTCTGAACTGGATTCCAAGAGACCACCGAAGACCTAGAAAACGTCCTCAAACTAGATGGGTGGATGAAATAAGAAAACAGGTTGGGGTGACGTGGAAACGAATGGCCCAGGATAGACTTGTGTGGAAAGCATTTGGAGAGACCTTCATCCAGCAGTGGATAGATAATGGTTGAATATGATGATGATGATATATATATATATGTATGTATGTACATTTTGTTTTGAAATATCATATAGTGGAATACATATTTTAAGTTGTTCAATAAATTTATCTAGCAGTATAGCAGTATAAGCATACTCATACTTTATAAACATATACATGTGTAACCTGTGAAAATTTTCCATTGCGTAAATTAATTATATGTGAAAAGAATGAATCTATAGAAATGTAAAAAAAGGTCGTATACAGATCAATATTTTACATATACGCAAAAACAAAATAATGCTGTTCACTAATATTATTTCCTGTAGAAAATTTTCTAATTTTCACATAAAATTTACACGTCTGGCGTACAATTCGGAATTTTTTTTAACTAATTCTAATTTATCAGCTATCTCGTGTTCAACTGAAATGGATGTTAAATTACTAAGTCTTTCTTAGCTCGTTGTTGATCTGAGATAATTTTTAGAATTTTTAATTTAGAAAATGACCGCTCACACTTCCAGTAACCGATATTGGTAAAGTCAACAAAATTTGTAATGCTATGAACATATTTGGGAATGTCATTTTTTAATAAATAGTTCAAAATTTCTAACGTAGTCTGTCATGAGGTTGTGTTGTTAAACTTATCCCACGCACACATTTAACTTCCCTTTTACAGTATTATATAGTGGTTTGTTTAAAATGGTTAGAGACTTCCATGCTCTTTCGGAAACCCCTCCCCATTGCCTTGTGTATATACTACAGCGTTATGAAATATTAATGTTTTGGTCAATGACATAATGTCTGAGTTGGTTCGCGTAATGTGTATCTGTCCAGAAGATCAAAGTTATAAACAAAACAATCAACATTTATTAATACAAATAAAATAATAGTAAAATGGACATTTCGATAGCCCTTTTCATATAATCTAGTGGCTATCACTTGTCGTAAATTCAATGCCTCGATAATTATTTTAACCGTTTTACAAATCAAAATCATAAATCAATTATCATATCAACATCTTCCGTTGAACACCTCAGTCACTTCTCAAACATTTATAACTCATCTCTTTCTCCTTTCTGAATATTGATTCTATTCTCGCTTGTCTTTCTGACTCATATGGATTACTAAATTCATATCGCATATTTCGATGATACACACACACATATATATATATATATTGGAATACGTAACCTTCAATGTTATTTTGTATCTGGGTTTTGATAACCATAAAAAAATAAATAAATATATATATATAATTTCTCCAACATGCAGACTCCAGTCAATTTCATAATGATTACGATTGTATTAATCACCTGTGCATATATCGGCAAGTAAACATATATTTATATATATATCTATAAATAGTATCCTCAATTATTCGTATTTAAACTCTATTCATTATCTTAAGATGTCAAACTTTTATATTGTCATATTATAAAAATCAATAGCTTGATTATACTTGACAACTTGCTATCATTTCAAACTGAAATTCAATACTTAATTTATACTCAAATCAATTTATAATCCTATTCTAAATTCTACCTTCATAAGACTGTAACTGAACGATTCGATATTAATTTATGATTCTATATATATATATAGCTAAAGAAAGAATATGAAAGGTTATCATTACCGACGAATCATGTGATGAGTTGGGCTTTAAGGTAGCCATTGATGTAACTAGGGATTCCCTGTGGCTCGTCACGTTGCTCCTGATGCACATTATCCAATAATTGGGCACTATGGTTTAGCAGGGTGCTGACTTAACTAGATTCGTATGTTTCGTATCAGTCTTTCAACTTAAGATCTTAGCACTCGTACGCGAAACATCGTAAAGATGTTCGAAAGACGCCAACGCCGCGCTGCCAAGCTTTAAAATAGCTTAAAGAGAAACCCTTGAAAATATTGCTAGAAAAACTTAAACTCTCTTAAAACTTGCTAAAATCTTGTGCGTTAATCATTATATAGTAAACACTTAACGATTCCCGCACCAAAAGGCGTGTAAAATGGCGTTTTATTGCCATATTTCGATGACCATTGAGTTTTTGGAATGAAGGGCTAAATTTTCACCAAATCAGCATTGAGTTCAAAATTACGTCATGAGAGTTGAAATTCGGGAAGACCCTTTTTCGACCATCTGGCTGACCATTCTCTCTGGTCACGTACCGCTGTAAATCTCAGAATAGTTACTGCTTAAAAACTGTCACTTTAGGCTTCCACACAACAGAAAACTGATCAAAAGGAAACCCATAAAATGACTCTTTTTTTCGACTTCGCATCTTTCTAGGAAAATGCATGAATACGATTTCAGAAGACCCATCCCTGAACTTTTCCTATCGTGTACGGATGGTATTTCTTTCAAAAACTTCAACCCCTTTAAGTAAGTAGGTATCTTTCCTTAGACATTCGTCCTTTTAAATATTTCCAAGTTATCCCACTTCTCTGTGTGGTCCGAGATCGTTACGTCTTATGGCTGTAGGAGGAGGGAAAGTCCCTTTTGTTGCCTCTAGCGAAGGTGAGCCTTCCTTTTGACACGTGGGGATAAAGTCTATTATGTAATGAAGCATTGGAAATGCTCATGACAAGTCATATTTGAAAGCAACATATCTTTTAAAATATCAGTTTCGTTCATCAAATCAATTGCATGGATGTTGCTTTCGTTTTTTTCTTTATTAAAAAGTTTTGCTTGTAGATTCCGCAACATTTTATTTTTTCCCGTCTGCTAATGTCTTTTGGATATGTAAAATTGTGAAAAAATCAAATAATTCATTATGTTCCTGAAGAATTTCAAATCTTTCACTTAATGGTTGAAGAGCTGTATCTAAAATGGAAAAATAAAAAAAATGGAAAAAAGGCACGTAGACAGGGCAAGAGCTTAAGGGGCTAAAGCCCCACGAAATCTAAAAAAAAATATAAATCTCTAGTCACGAATGAAACTTGACGTTCAACTCTGTGTCAATTTCTAGTTTTCATCAAATCAATGTAAAGTACCTTTTTAGTTCCAAAAATTAAGAATTCCATTGCTTGCTTTCTAAACCTGCTGCCTGTGTAGGCAGTTTAAAATTATTGCGTTCTCTTTTTAACATCAGTGGAATCGCATTAATTATAATAGCAACGCCTTAGTTCAGAATCGCCGCTAAGAGAGGTGTATACTTGAAATTTGATAAGACTTGAGTCTCGAATCGAATTAAAACGAAATAGGAAGGAAAAGGAAGTCATGAAAACCCAGAGAAGCTAGTCATTAGTTACTTCAGAGATTGGAAAAAGGCTAGAGAAACTTTCTTAGAGCATACTAATAAAGAATATCACAAAGACTGCGCAATGTCAACAGACCAATTTCTCAAAGTTTCTTCAGAAAAATGTCCAGACATCATGTCTCAATTGGATTCTCATCGAGCTAGAAAAAAAGAAGAAAATAGAGCCGCTATTAGACCAGGAATAGAAACTATTTTATTTTGTGTAGAACAAGAACTACCTCTTAGAGGTGATTATTATAGTGGATCTCTCTCTCTTTAGAGAAACCAGAAAAAAAAGATGGAAATTTTCGAGCTCTTCTGCGATTTAGGACAAACTCTGGCGATGAAGATTTAAAAAGACATATTTTTAACTGTCGTAGAAACGCCACGTACATGAGTCCAGACATCTAAAATGAAATTATACAGACATGTTCCGACGTAGTCACAAAAGAAATCGTTAATAAGGTAAACAATGCAAGTTATTTCAGTCTGCTTGCCGATGAAACTATGGATGTTTCAAGCACTGAACAACTTTCTATCTGTGTTAGGTATGTAGACCTATTGAAGGATTCAAAAACCCCAGTAATTCGAAAAGATTTTTGGGATTTATCCCAATTCATGGTCAGTCTTCAGAAAACTTGACCAAAGTCATTTTAAACGATGTAAGGAGCTAGGACTGGACATGTCTAAATGTGTTGGACAGAGATATGATGGAGCAGCCAGTATGGCTGGTCATATTAAGGGTGTCCAAACTAGGATCAGACAGCAGTATGCAAATATTAGATATGTTCGTTGTCAAGCTACTGTTTAAACCTTGCATTATCAAATAGCATGTCAATCCCTATGATAAGAAATTGTCTTGGAACTGTCAATGAAATAGCTAACTTTTTTAGAAACCATCCATATTCCAATAAAACTCTTCGAGATGCTATTTCAGTATGTGCCCCAGAGAGTAGGAAAAAGACTTCTTCACCTCTGTAACACCAGATTCATTGAAAGGCATGAAAGTATTCAAACCTTTGTTAAGCTCTTTAAATGCATTTATATCAGTTTGCAGGAGATCTCAGAGAGGACATAGAAGATTTCTTCAATAGCCTCAGCTTTATTGGCAGCCATGGAGAAGAGTGATTTCCGTGTCAGCCTACTTGTTTGTGACAAAATCTTCAGCCCTACTCTATCATTGTCTGTGTTTCTTCAAAAGAAGTTTCTCGATTAGGTATCAGCCCTGAATTATGCTAAAGAGATTTTATTCACTCTTAAAAAACAACGAAAGCATGCAAAAAAGATTTTTCAAGAAATATTTAATTCTGCTTCACAGCTTGCAGAAGTAGTGTTCCAAACTGAATTGAAGATTCCAAGACTCACAAAAAAGCTAACAAAACGTGCGAATCCTCCAACTACTTCTGTTTAAGAATACTACAGGGTGACTAACTTCATTCCTTGTGTTGATAGTCTAATTCAAAATTTGCATGATAGATTCGTTTCAAATGAGGATATTCTACCAAGTTTCCAGATACTTCTTCCTGGTTTTACTTCCGTTGATGACACAAGCAAGTTAGAAAGTCTGTCTCCATATTTCGACGATAAGATGTCACTCTCAAAACTGAAAGTTGAATATGAACTGTGGTGTGAAAGAGTTTTAACTATTGACACTAACATTGAAGTCCTGAAAGTATTGTAATGTTACCTATTATCGTACAATCAGGTACCTTCTTACTGTCTTGCCTACATTGCCAGTAACAACCGCTGGTGTAGAAAGATCCTTTTCGACACTGAAAAGAGGGAAAACTTTGCCCCGTAGTATAATGAGTGATAACAGACTGAGTGCACTTGCCATGATTTCAATTCACTCCAACATTACTGTGGAACCGGATAAGGTCATCAACATTATGGCAGAGAAAAAGTCAAGGAGATTGCTTCTGTACCAAATAAAAAATGTCGATCTGCGATTGAGCTTGTATATCACTTAATTCTCTGTTGGAATTTGAATAAGTAAAATATAACTAAAATAAATAAATTATAACTTTCCACTTTCATCGTTTTTATAATTATAGATATCTGTGGTAATAAATTTTTTATTTTAAAAATAGAGTAGTAGTAAATTTTTAGTTTAAAAAATACAGTATTAATTAATTTTACTTCCTTAGATTAAATATTGAGGTGTAACAAGTTTAAGTTGTGATATATAAAAATCGAAAAAAAACCCCCAAAACAACCGTAAATAGGCGCGTAGTTGGAGTGGGGGGTGAGGGGTCACAGCTCGGCACTAATTGAAAAAAGTTAACGCTAGAAAGGTAAAGGTCCATTACGGTTTCAAGCATAAGGTTCAGCCCCCCAAATGAAATCCTGGCTACGTGACAGAATCTCCGAATCCTGCATTGGAGCCTTTTTCTTAAATAAAATTTATTAAATTTTTCAAAAGATCAGTGCAAGTTTTTATGTTTAATTTCGGGTTTTGCAGTAAGTTGCTGACAATATTAACCCTAGAAAAAAGGACGTACCATATGATGACTGAACAGATAAATTTAAAATCCTCCATTTTTGAAATGATGCATTTGGCTAAATATCGGAAAGTTGCATCGACATTTGTCTCGTTGAATAATTCAATAAAACTAGCAAATATTTTTGATATTTCAAATCTTAAAGATTTAATGACATCTATTCTACTCTTCCACCTTGTTTCAGAGACAGGTTTCAAAGTGAAACTTTTGATATTTCTTTTAAAAACGCTTCACCTTTTTTGTAGATGCAGAAAAATATACATAGCTCTTGAACGACATAAAAAAACTCTTCTTTTGCTGCATCATTTACACGAAGATTCAAACTACGTGAAGCATATGGTACAAAAAAACCCTTGGGTCAATATCTAAAATTTTCTTTTGCAGACTGTTTTTTCCCCTGGCATGTTAGCCGCATCATTGTAGCCTTGACCCCTGACGTTTTGAATATTTAAGTTTAATTTATCTAGCAATTCTAAGGGAAATGATTTCAACTCCTCGCTACTGGCTTCAGTGATTGGATGAAACTCAATAAAATGTTCCCCAATCTCGGCCACTTTAAAATCGGTATTGATATCAATAAAACGAATAACCGTTTTTATCTTCTCCGTGTGGCTTATGTCTGAAGTAGAATCCAGAATCAAAGAAAAATATTTTTCGTTTTTGCACCTCTCTAAAATACACTGAGTAATGTTTCGTGAAATTAAATTTATAATTTCGTTTCGAATTTGAGATCCCTAATTCTTTTTTATTTTGAACGCGGCGCATATGCTCAACCATTACTGAATCAAATTCACCAACTATTTGGTTAGTTTTTAAGAAATTTCCATTATTGAATTCGAACAAGACATCGGACGAACCCCGAAAGGCAAAATTTTTGCCTTGATTATAACTTTATGATGTGCATTATTCTTTCAAGCACAGCATATCAATAGATGTTAAATTACTCGTAAAGAAAAGAATGATTTTCCGGCGCCTGGTGGGACCCGAACCCACGACCTCCTGATTGCCGGTCAGGTGCTCTACCTACTAAGCTACAGGCGCAACCACTCTCTCCCTTACGAGTATATATATATAACTTTGCATGGACAAGTTCGCTATTGGTGTGGCAGTACTGTGACTACCGTCGGTAGTCACAATGACTTGTCGCTTTGGCAACGGTAGTCACAATACTGCCACACCAATAGCGATATTATATACAATAAATATTTTAGTTATTCATCTATTTGTTTTTTCTTATTCCTGGGTAAGAGCAACAAACAGACTATAAACGTTGTAGGGAATGCGTTTTGGGAAAGAATCAGTTACAAATTTGCAACGAATATTGCCAATAATAAATGATTTCATTGTATTAAAATAATTTAAAAAAGAAGACTAATTTCATTTTTCCTTCTATCGCTAATGCCTAAAATATGAACGGTATCTCATGGCTCAGATTTTTGGGAAATTGAGTTTATATATATATTTTTTAATACTTTTTCCTTTATATTTTCCTTTTTTTCTTTCTCATGTTACATTCCATATAACGACATTTGTATCATGATAAACCGTGGTTAACCATTTTGCTGTTTGGTTATAATAAGAGCCTTTCTCCATACACATATTTATATGACATAATATATTAATAATAATTATCTAAGGTAATAATAATGAGGAAAAAAAAGCTTACTTGCTCACTGCTTAATGACTATGCTTTTTATCAAATAATGGGTACGTTTGAACGCATGGGCGCCGACGGCATAAAAATGCTAGGGGACAGTATACCAGTGAAAGGCAGCTTGTTGTTAATGAGGGCCGTAGCCAGCAGATGGTCCCAAGAGCCCGTCCCCCCCTTCAAAAATGCTTTTGCTACCAATACTTATCCATTAGCAAGGCTGTAAAAAATTTTTCCCTCCCCCAAAAAAAATTTCTGGTTAAGGTCCTGTTTTTAACAACTCTTTACAGGGATAACAGACATCAACAAAGCAGTGTTTAATTTAAATGTGCTTCTGCTTGATGACGTTCACTTTACCATAAAATTACATATATTAAAAAGTTACATTTCCAGTTTCATTTTCACATAGATTATTCCTTTTTAAATTTCGTATTCATTAAGCTGATGGTGATGATGTAGATAGTCCCTTTAATTTATGTCGTTGATAATGAGCTTACTAGACCAAAGGGTCCCCGAGCTTGCGGAATTAAAACAGAGAAACTATAGTTGTAGTTGTAACGTTATTAAAAACATTCCGTTTGACAGTTGAAATAATAACATGTCAATGAAAACGCTGCCATGCAGAAAAGAGAGCTATATAATACAATCTAACAAATGGTATAATTACATCAAATAAATGACAAAGTGCATTTTTTTTTATTTTGTACTAAATACACTACGCCGAAAAATATAACCACACTCCTTAGATTTAAAAAAAAAAATTAAATTTTGAACGACGTTACCTGTTATAAAATTTTTGTTTGAAATTGGGGGGGACATGGAACCCTAATGACAACATTAGGAGGACGGGTCCCTCTGCCCCCCCCCGCTAACGGCCCCTGCATCTGAACGGTGTCTTTCACGTTTAAATTTGCATTTCTTTTATTCAAATGCGAGCTCAGTAGTGGGAGAGCTCCCCTCCGTCTTTGACGCTACTAGCCTTAGCTGGAATTGATCTACAGTACATGGATTCTATCCATCTCATATATTATACACACGTACACTCATTAGAGCCAGAGGGAAGAGATTGTTTTGTTCGATACGTGGATTTACGATGGTTCAGAGAAATTACACGATTTGTCCATTTGAAACGGAGCGGCGACCGGCGAGTCAAATGAAGCCTTGGGTGAAAAGCTGGTTTGGAACCGCAGCTTCTGTAGAAGCTACAGTTCTCATGAAAATCAATGTTTTAAACATTTAAAAAAAAATATATATATAAATTTATTTTTCATCATGTTTGCTTCTAATATTTGGCCACCCCAATATTCGGCCGCCTGTGTGCGTTGTACACGTTGCACCTGTGCACACTAAGCCCCTGACCCCACAAAAAGAAATCCGGTGGGATTATGTTGGGAGATCCTGGGGGCCATGATATTCATTCATCAATTCATTGTCTACGAAAAACAGTATCAAGCAATTTACGTATATAACAGGCCCAGTTGAGGTGATGCACCTTCCTGTTGAAACAGTACAATTGGCTGGTTGGTTTTCTGGTTTATGAAATTTTTAATAATGGCGATCTTTTTCGGATATCTTGTATATATATACCGGGTGCGTCAAAAAAATGTATACACACTTTGAAGTGTCATAGAAAATTTATTTTCCGTTCTACAAGGTTAAATTTCTGGAAAAAGTAAGGTTACAGTCCAATTTGAAAAATAAGTGGTACTTTCTGGTCAAACCGAATGTTTCAAATGGTGGTTAAAGTAAATGTTCAAAATGGTGGCCTTCAGTATCAATACATTTCTGAGTACGAGCCACCACTGATTCCGTACATCGTACCAAAGTGTCCAATGAGATTTCTGTGCACACCGCTTGAATCTCATTCCAAAGTGTGTCCTGGTTACGTAGTTTACGTTTGTACACCTCATCTTTTACTGTGCCCCATAAGAAGAAATCCAGCGGCGTAAGGTCAGGAGAACGTCCAGGAAACTCGATCGGTCCCTTGAGTCCTATCCACTGATCCAGGAATTTAACCTTGTAGAAAGGGAAATAAATTTTCTATGACAGTTTCAAGTGTGTATACATTTTTTTGACGCACCCGGTATATACACGCCATATCATTTTAGAAGAAAATTTTATTTTGCAAATTCAGAAATAATGAAATCCCATATTTGGAGATTCTTAGAAAGCAATTCTCTTTTTATAATGATTATCATATACGTAATGACAATTCAAAAATTGTTACTTTCTTATTATAAACATGTAACTTTTAACCGAGATCGACCAATTTGAATGAGTCAGTTTCTGTTTTTTCTTTTTTTTATTTCTATCTTTTCATGCCAATTTACTATCCCATCTGATTTAAATGATTATCAATTTATGATTCACATACGTATTTTTAACTTTTAGCAAAGAAACTGTCCTATAAAACATGACAAAAAATTTGAAGATGACGTTTTCCTACCTTTAAAGCTAGATTACAAACTTTTCTACCGAAAATATTCGAGTCCTTTTACAATACTTTAGTAAAATTGTAACATTTCTTGATCTTTAAAAGCCCATTAAACTCTGGAGTTTCGGTGTTTTATTTACAGCATTATTTTTGAAAAATTGGATTATAAAGTTCTGTGCCTATTGTTTACAAAAGCGATTGTCGAGTTCACCGTGTAATAAAAGTCCACTTGGTTTTGGCCGCTTTTTTTAAAGTAATTAAATAAAACTAGATAAATTTTTCTGATTAGTCGGAGATTATGTTTGTACGACTTTGGCCTTTCTACGAATAATGCGTTTTGTGTTAGAATAATTGCTCTGATGTTTTCCGACAGTAACTAAGCTTTAATGTACTTTAGTTTTTAAAAACAACTGAGGATTAATTTATATTTTTTACACCGTGGTTTATATGTACAAAATTATGTGCGCATGCTCATTAAATAAATGAATTATCGCCCAAATATTGTAATGTCGCTATTATTTCTGAGTTTGATTTATCTATAAATATTGCATTCCACTTACTGTCACATACAGTTAATTATTATTTTAAATTCATTTAGATAACTTTTAATATATTTAACTTTAATGTTACATCAATATCCTATAAAAACAATATGCATATTTTTTTAAGAAGCTTTATCTTCTGTCTTTAAACATTTTCCTAATAATTTATTCTTTGATTGAATTTTCTGCGCATTTGGGAAACTTATCCGTAACGATTTTATAACATTAAAAAAAATTATGTAAATTTCTCATTCAACGAAAGTTAATTACTTCTTTTCGAGAATTAATAATTAATTTTTGTAAACAACGTGTTTAAAGAAAACGTATTATTTGACTGCCTTGTGTTACTTTTCGTTGAGTTAAAATGATGCGAATGGTTTTTGGTTTTTTTTGGGTTTTTTTTCCATTCTGGAATTATGGAAAAAAAATTATGCTAAAATAAGAATATTTATTATATTTGGAATTTTTCAATTGGCTCAGTTTATTAGCGAATCAAATTTGTTTTACTTATCTTTTACCATTTTTTAAGCATTATATTTAAATAGCAAAACATTAAATTCTAGAATATAATAGTTAAATTTGTGTCCACTTTTGTGAGTAGGTATCGCTCTTGTATTGCGGCCCCTTTATAAGATCACTATACGATCATTTTTGCTTCAGGTCAGGCAAAGCCGTAGCCAAGATTTAATTTCAAGGGGGGGTTCAAAAATTTTTACCGCATGCATCGATACAATCACAGCATGCAAGTCCGTAGCCAAGTCCCATTAAAAATTTAGTTTCGGGGGGAACCGGTCCCTAAGATCCCCCCCTCTGGATACGGGTATGAGGTCACGTCTCCACATATATCTCCCTTCACGCCAACTAGTCATGTAAAACAGAGAGGTCCAATCTTTTCCTTGCCTGGACCAACTTCAAAGAAGAATTGTCTTTAGGTCTGTTATATCGTCGAATAAGTCATAAGTTTTCAATCACTGATATAAAAGTGTACGTTTCTAAGTAATAAAACTCAATTATTTTTTCTTATGAAAGTAAAAGGAAAGATGGAAACATCGAACTAATGGGATAGTTGACATTGTTTTTGAGAAATTAACGCATTAGCAATCTGATTTGATGGAAATAGTTGCTGTTCTCAAAGCGTCCGTTGGATATTTTGATTCTAATTTTACTCCTCATGTATAGTGCGTTCGCGCTCAGTTGACGCCTGATACCGTTACCAGACGGGTTGTTCCATTGCAGTTTAGGGAAGGGCTTCTTGCCGTAACTGGTTTT
>QLNU02014394.1:28857-39564 GCA_006491805.2 Dysdera silvatica | reverse complement strand
GAGGGGAGGGGGACTAAAAAAATGGCCAAAAATGTTCTTACGTAATACATGAACGGCCCCTTTGTTACGTTAGAGTATTTAAATTAAGAAACAATTGTGCCGATACATATACATGGGTTATAAATGAGGGAGAGCAAAAATTAAAGATGGGTGCAAGGCTCTCTTCCAGAAAGGTTACATGATGAGAATTGGGTGGGGGACATATTACATATTATAGACAGCAAACTTAACGAATCAGCTGTTTCGTTTCCCACCGTTTGCTACTATAGCATTTTGCAGTTTTTAGAATGGTCAATACTTTAGTTTTGGTTTTACTACACGTTTATTATTTCAGTCTGGTTTATGTGGCCTCTTAACTCTCTCTCTTTTGATGAGAATATCATTCCGTTAAAGGGGAATAAACAAAGTTTCGTATTTACATTGTATCATAAACGAGTTACTTTATAATGCCTACGTTTTCAAACACAAAACATCTTTTTTAAACTAACCTCTGGAAAGATGGAGGGACGCGACCGGAAAATGCTGGAAGAACAGGAGTCATTCCAAAAGATCTCATTCTCTTAAGAATTCTTCGTTGAATATTCTTTTTCTGAGATAACCAATTATCAGAAAGAGGGCCAGCCCATTTTTGGACATTTCCCATTCGATTCCTAGTAAGAAAAATCAACATCATGAAAAATACTCAATACCACAGAATTTTCATTTCTTTTTAAATTTCTCTACATATAGAAGTTTTAGTAACTCCAATGATTTAAAGTTGCCTGTTCATTATACAATAATTTAAAAAAAAAATTAATTATTGTATAATAAATTCCCCCATGAAAAACTCACAAAAATTATTTGGCAATTGTGTTATCCCTGTGAAGGGTAATAATATCTTACTTGAATGTTTATTATATAGAAAATGTGTTTCTATATAGCGAAATTTTTTACAGAACCTTCGACACATATGGAGATCCTACTACATATACTACGTATAAAAATGCATATTAACTGAGCATTACATATATATTTAAAGATTATTTAAAAACTGCGTTTATATTATTTGAATATTGTTTAAAATGTTTAAAATTTTGTGAAATCATCTGTTAACAAATTTCTATAAACATGTGAAACGTTTATATATTATTTAAATATTGTACAAAATGGTTAAAATTTTGTGAAATTTTTGTTGACAAATTTTTACAAACATCTGCAACGTTTATATATATATGCATACAGTGCCGGATTTACGTATAGACCGAGTAAGCCTGGACCTAGGACCCTGCAGTTTTGTGGCCCCCGAATAGGTTTCGAAAAGACCTGGCGCTATTTAAATTTACGCGTTATTTTAATCTTATTTATTTACAAATGTCCGAGAATTTTTTATTATTCTTATACTTGGATACTGAAGGTACTGAATTTCAAAGAAAAGATCATGATTCACACATTGACTAGGGCCATATTCTTTAGGGGCCCATTTTATCCTTTCGGCCTTGGGCCATAAAAATCTTAATCCGGCACTGTGCAAATATAATTATATATATATAGAGAGAGAGAGAGTAGGGGGACTTATTTCGTCCCTGCTCCTAAATTCGTCCCCCAGCCGATCTAAGCTTCTAAGTGCTGTCGCCAGACGGTGACCTTGCAAAGCTATAACGAACATCTCAGCTGAGTACTAACAACAGTCGTGTGCACTACGGGAGCCGACAGCGTGCTAGAAAAAAGTTTGCATTTTTGGACCGAAAAAAGATTTTTTCCCCCACAATTTAAAATGAAATTGATAATTTTATGTGCTATTTGCAAAACACTTCGCGGACTGTCGTGTGCCAAACGGGTTCAGTTGCTTAGGCTGATTAGGTGCTTTTTTATGCGTCTGTGTTCCTTTAAATGAGAGGCTTCTTGGTCGCAAGGGCGTGCATGGAAGGTAGTGCTTGCGTGCAGTATTGCCAACTTGGCTTTTTTAAACCCATATATTGTCAAAATGCCTTTTTTTGAAAGCAGTCCGGCTTTTTGTATGAAGCTTATAAGTTGGCAACACTACTTGCGTGACGATTTGCTTATTTTTCTTGCAGATGGCGAAACGTAAACTGTGGGACACGGAGGCAATGAGCGATGCTGTGAAAGCTGTGAGAGAGAAACGAATGGGGTACAATACAGCAGCGAAAGTCTTTAAAGTACCGCGAGCGATACTGAAAGACTACGTGAAATCAGGATTTCCCTCTGAAGATGTTGTTTCCAGTAGGAAGATCGAACAGCGGACAGTTTTGACTCCAGAGCTCGAAAGCATGCTTGCTGATCATTGCTTGCTTATGGAAAAAAGCTTTTACGGATTGACTGCTCGGGACCTGCAGCGAATGGCTTTTCAGTTAGCCATACGGAACAGTTTGACGCATCCTTTCAACTCAGCAACAAAGGCAGCCGGTCGCAAATGGGTAAGGTCATTTATGAAGAGACATCCGAATCTATCGTTGTGGAAGCCGGAAAATTTGTCGATGGCACGTATCCAAACCAAATTTAAACAAATTTTTTGAAATCCTCAAACCGGAATTGGAGAAAATTAAATTCGATGCCACAAAGATTTTTAATGTCGACGAAATTGGGCTTATAGTTATATATGTATATCCAGCACAAAACTAGAAGAGTTATCGCATCTAAGGGCAAACCACAAGTCCAGAAACTGTCGTCTGCTGAGCGTGGTGCAACCAAAACAGTTATTACATGCATGTCGGCAGATGGGTAGTACGTTCCTCCGATGTTGATTTTCCCACAGAAGAGATGGCAACACGAACTCATCAACGGTGCCCCACCAGGTTCCATTGTTGCTTGCAGCAACTCCGGTTGGGTCAATTCTTCACTTTTTTTAGATGGATAGAACATTTCATTACCATTGTAAAACCGTCAAAAGGAAGTCCCATTGTCCTAACTTTGGATAGCCACCATTCACACACAGGAATGTAGATGTCATCGACAGAGCACATGAGACGGGCATTTCGATTGCCTGTTTGCCACCGCACTCGACAAACAGGATGCAACTCCTTAACGTTTTTTTCATGTTCCCGCTGAAAACCTATTATGTCTCTGCCATTGAAAATTGGCTTGCTAGTTGTCCCAACCGAATGGTAAAGAAGTTTCAGGTCGCCTGTCTCTTTGCAGAGGCCTACAACTGTTCTGCAACCACGCAAAATGAGCTGAGTGGCTTCCGTAAAACAGGAATTGCACCACTGAATCCAAATGTCTTTACGGCTGCTGACTTTCCAAACCACGAGCGGGAATTTCAAGAAGTGATGTCGACCGATCAGAGGGAATTTTCAATTCCAACCGCTTCTACGTCTACAGGACCATTCTCTTCGGCTAGTTCAAATTATGAGCAACTAAATAGATCCTCTGACACGACGTCTGCAGCGCTCGTTACGCCTCAAAGTATTCGAGAAGTTCCAATCATTATGCCCACGAAGAGTTCTAGACGAGGAACAGCGATCTCGGTCACTAGTTCATCTCACAGAAAAAATTTTTTGTCGGCGCAAGAGAAACACACCAAACCTTCAATATCTGTAACCGGGAAAAGGGACAGGAGACAAGTAAGCCTAAAGCAAATTCCTCCGAAACGCAAGTTCCCCGAAAAAATCCCCCAAAGGCAAAATCCTTGCAAACAGACGGAAGAAGAGTTTGTTTGAAGCAGAAACGACTCCTAGCGAAAGTGGTGAGGAGGTAGGCCTAGGTTACGTATTCACGGACGATGCAGACAGCGACGTCGATGTGGACGTTGACTGTTTGTTGTGCGAGGAACCTTTCTCTCAAGACCATACAGGAGGAAAATGGATTAGATGCATGCAACGTTGCAACTGGTGCCACGGTAAGTGCGCCACTGCATCAGTGGTAAAGAAATTTCTTTGTGATTTCTGTATGTAGACAAGGCTGTGGACTGTCTGCATTTATTTTGTGCTATTTTTCAAAGATATGTAAAAATGAATTGTTTATTTCCTGTTTTGTCGGGTTTTTTTCAAATATACATCTAAAAAGTCTATTTTCATTAATTAAATATCACATGCTTTCAGATCAGTTGATATAAGACTCATTTCGAGCTTCTTGATGAGTGAAGACTAAGGGGACGAAATTAAGAACACATTGTTCAGAAACAAAAAACTAAGTGTTCTTGCTTTTATATTGCTAACCTTTTTTTGAGTAACAAATATCGGTGAATAGATGCCAGGGCCATTTACTTAAAGGTTTAAGGTTGCTTCTTCATTTTTTTCTGACTTTGGCGTCGGTTAGTTCTTCCGTGAGGGATGAAAAACCTTAGGAGCACGAAATTAGGGCCCCTATCTCTCTCTCTCTCTGTATATATATATATATGAGTTTTCAGTAATGTTCGAAAGACAATATGTAACGCTGTTTACTAAGTTACTATGGTTTTTAAACATGAGTATGGAAAAGGAATTTATAAATCAGCATCTTTTATACTCAGTACAGTTAAAGTGTTTGCAGTCCCGCTAAAATACGGCTCACCATTTCTTGCCATAGGTCATTTATAAATTGCTGAATGCGTACAAAAATTCAGGTTTTTGATTAAACTTCCTAAACATTGTGCTCGCTTTATGTAATTTAAATTTAGTGAGAACAGTTATGTGACGTTGCAAAAAGTTTCATTTTTTACGTTAATGAAGGGATGACTAGGCAAGTTACGTTGATTTTCCTATTGTAACAGTTGACCGACTCGAGGATTTAACGGATAACCGTGTCAACTACCAAATGCATTCAAATGTTGACATTCAAACGTTTGGTGTATTCAAGTGAAGTTGATATTATTGCATGTTTCGTGAGTTATTCGGGGATGACCAAGAATGGGACTGAAGAAGGGATGGGTTGAATAGTTAAAGAGTTTATGCATTCTCAGGTTTGTCAAGTCAGGTCTAGTCAATGTAGACATTTGCAAATATAAACTCTGCTACATTATATTAGATTTTAATTGCAATTAGTAAAATAGTAGTGATTGAGGGGAAATTAACAGTATTCTCGTTCAAAAATATTTTAAGGAAGTGTGCTTCATTACTTTCTTTCGAGCATTGCAGAATAATATACAGGGTTCCTAGGAAAGTCCGAATACGGCCAATAACTTTTGAACCGAGAAAGATCTTGCAATGGAAGCAGGGTCGGCGGAAGATACGGGCTACAGTCCGGGGCGCCACTTAAAGAGGGGGCGCCATAATCAATAAGTCGTGTTTGTTTGTTGTTGTTTTTTTCCCCAGTGTTTCTGTTATTATTCAATAAAAACTGATTAAATACCAAGGCAATTAGGTCCACCCCGCTTAAAGACGCCTGATCAGTAAAAGCGCCTTTTTAGGATGTTAAATAACAACCAATTTTTATAAAATACAATTGCAGAAAGCGTTTTATGCCACTTCTTTTCCCCTGAACTTTCAGAAACGGAGGGCTGACCCTCTAAAACCCTTCTCAATTTCTCAATACTGATTGTTTACTTATTAAAAAAATGAGGGGCGCCAAAATAGGGCTTCGCCCGGTATCCTATTTACTGTCGCGCAGGCTCTGAATGGAAGTCAGATATTTGTATAGTAAAATGACTATGCACTTTCGGATGAGATGAATAGCAGCGTGCCTGGTGGCGAATTGAATAAGTTAAAAATTTTATTTCGAAAAATAATAAAGATAGGAAAATATTTTCAATTAGGAAGTTGTAGAGCGTCCTTCAATTAGGAAAAAAGATATACGACTCACATGTAATATGTACACATACTGCCAAAAAGCGATATATTCCGGAAGTTTCAATGCATCAATATCAATTAATATTTTCTGGGGCTTTAAAAGTTGAGGTGAAGCTCTTATAGGAAAGAAACCATGGTATCTTCCCTATAGGAACTTTAACTCAACTTTTAAATCACCAGAAATCATTAACTGAAAGTGATGCATTGAAACTTCTCGAACACCTTACTTTGTGGCAGTACATGTACTTAGTGCATGTGAGCCATATGTCTTTTCTTACTAACTAAAGGATGCTCTATAACTTTCTAATTGAAAATATTTCCTTGTCTTCATTATTTTCCAAAAAAAAAAAATTTAAGTCCCTCATTTCGCCACCATGGGCGCTACTGTCTATTTCATCTGATAGTGCATTGTCATTTTACTTACGAATACCTAACTTTCGTTGCGAGACCCGTCTTGGTTCAAAAGTTATTGTCGCATTCCGACTCTCCTAGGAACCCTGTATATATACTACAAAAAGTTCTACAAGTAATTAGTTTACTATAGCCACTTTTACTTACCAAGCAAGGAATGCCGGGCCGGTAAAAAATTCATCAATATCATCTTCCGTGAAATTAAACGTTTGGAAAACCTATTAAAATGTAATAACACTTATTACTGCTGTACTGTTAAATTTACTTTTTATACTACCTTTATTTGTGTTACTACATTAATTTTACTCAAATTAATAAGAACTATATTTTTAGTGTACCTATATCTTTAAGAATAATCTGTCCATAGCGATATTTTCGCTAGATTCCTACAGGTATAGAGTGCATCATGTTATACCTCGTCTATAACTATGTCTTTTCCTGGACCCTTGAGTATCGTTATAAACAGATTTCACTGTATGTGTTCTTTTACTATTATATATACATATGTTAAACAATTCTATATATATATATATATATATATTCAAGAACAACTTGTAGGTATTCGTAAGAAATATTCCCCCTGTCATCAAGACAAGGCATTTACATCAACTGACTTAACTGATTTAATCAAAATCAAAAACATACACAATTCACACAATTAGACAGACGTATTCACAATATAGACATTCAAATTAACTACATAAGTTAATTGACTATATACAGAATTTACTTCAGAATTTTTTTTTCAATTAACCCTTAAATGCATATTGTTGCCAATTGTCTACATTCCAGTTCCACTTAATTTTATTACAAAACCTGAGTGTGTGCGTTTCCGAACGCAAGTACGCACGCACTTTGATAACCATAGACAATAAATCATGTGTGAAAGAAAAAACTTGACATTACTTTTGGCGAGTAAGTTATATATTTTTTTTTTGACATTTGAATGTGATGGGTGATAAAGTTCAGTGTGTTATTTGGAGAGATATTTTCTATTTTCGAGTTACCTATAAAGGAGTGATTTATCTAATTGAAAAAAAATTACTTCTCATCTGTTGTCAGGTAAGCTATCAATGTTTGATGTTGCGTTTGAAAATTTTATTGGATATATGCCAGATTTTTGGGAAATACTGTATGTTGCCAAAAGTCTACATACAACTTTTTTCAAAATAAATACTCAATATTATTACCTGGATTTTTTATTTATTTTTTACGTAACCTATGACTACATTCTTATAAAAAACGATTTTTTAAAATTCAAAACAAAAAATCATGCATTTAAGGGTTAAACCATCCATTTAGAAAATCTATGCTCTTGACTTCTGAAATCAATGAGAAAATAAATATTGAAATTTAAGTAATATTCCTTAATCCATATTAAATATTTTCGTTATAATATGATGACGATTCAAACGATCGAAACCGCCACCTAGTGTTAGGCTATACTGCATAATATAAAACTATATAGCTTATGAAAACTAATCCAGAAGAAGAGCATAAAAATGCAATTGCATATTTATAAAACTAACGTAGTTAAATTAAAAACTTTCATAGGGTAACCAATCACCTTCGATTAGACTCCAGCGTGAACTAGAATCCAAATCAATGATAAAATTAAATGCGAGCTGTCGAACACATGCACAAAAACGGAACGATTTCTTACTTTTTTCCAGATAAATTCTTGGCCCGTAAAAGCTAATGGGAGGTTGATGCCATTAAGAGCCATCCAATCGATTTCTCTTTCCCATCTCTTCCAATTCCACCAGACTGTGGAATAGCTCAATGTACATACGTTCATATAATAGCGGTATCTGTAAGTTGAAAAATATAAGGATATGCTGAATTTTGAATGTTTTGAATATATTCTGGAGGATTTGGTTTAGCTATGCTATGAACAGCTCCGAATACATTAATTGCTTGGTTTAAAAACAAAGGCTTTAAAAATATTCTTTAATAACCTTTATCGTACGCATGTTAGATATATCTAGCAGCTGGATCCAACCAATTGCTATGCAATTTGCGGCGGTATCCGCATTTCGTGGTCAGTTTGCATCCAGTTATAAAACCCCAAAAAGGTGAGGTCAGAGGCGACGAGAGTGGGCAGCAGCCCGGGGGCCCAGATGAAGTCCAAGGGCCAGCGCTAGTAAGAACCCAATCTGTGGGGGGGCCCCGGTCCTGGGTAGGGATCATGTGGGCCGGTCGAAATAAGCCTGGGGGGCCCGCGTTAGCTCTCGGTGTCTCTGGATGAGGTATAATAATCTAGCCACTTTATTCGATAATCTAACTTCGCAAGCAAACACGCAAACGTGTATCTTTTTTTCAGACAATCCGATTTTTGATTGCATCATTTCTAATGTTTTGAATACTATAACCCAAGGGAATTAAGTTTTCGCCAAATAATAGTAACTCATGCTAAAGGGTCAATGCAAAAATAATAGTGTCAAGATTTATTTTATTTTCTCGTAATATTTACATAGCATTTTAAATAGAATTTAAAATGCAGACCTTCGCAAACGGTAGTCTATTTTCTGTTCTATTTATCATAGAATCATGTTTCAAAAACGCTCTGAAAGACAATTGAATTTTCTATAAACCTGCCGCCGTGGAAGATGTGGTTGCTGAAATTATCCGTAATCAGCACTAATCCTCTAATTATATACATTTTCCACCATAAAACGAATAATAGTGAGCATATAGTACGTTTCCACAAAAAATAGTGTGTGCGGTAAAACATCAAATCTCCGACAGCGGTGCGGCCGGAAAAAGACCTTGAAAGAACGGGACCTTCGACGACTGACGAGAATCGTTAAACGAGATAGACGTGCTACACTTCCTCAAATTGCCGCGGATTTTAATGCTGGGCCACAACAAGTGTCAGCGTGCAAACTGCTCAACGAACATCATTGATATGGGCTTTCGGAGCCGAATGCCCACTTGTGTAGCATTGTTGACTGCACGGCACAAAGCTTTACGCCTCGTCGGGGCCCCGCCAACACTGCCATTGCACTGTTGATGGCTGGAAACACGTTGCCCGGGCCGACGAGACTCGTTTCCAATTGCATCAGGCGTATGGGGCATCAGGTATGGAGACAACCTCATGAATCCAAGGACCCTACATGCCAACAGGGGACTGTTCAAGCTGGTGGAGCTTCTGTTATGATATGGGGCGTGCGCAGTTGGCGTAATATGGGATCCCTTATATGTTTAGAGACAACTCTGACAGGTATGTAAGCATCATGTCCGATCACCTACACCCATTCATGTCCATTGTGCATTCCGACGGACTTGGACAATTTCAGCATGATAATGCGACACCCCACACATCGAGAGTTGCTACCGAGTGGCTCCAGGAACACTCTTCTGACTTTAGACACTTCCATTGGCCACCTAAATCGCCAGACATGAACATTATCGAGCATATCTGGGATGCCTTGCAACGTGCTGTTCAGAAAACATTTCCACCACTTCTATGGATTTGTGGACTGCTCTGCAGGATTCCTGGTGTGAATTGTCTCCAAAATACCTTCAGACATTAGTCGAGTCCATGCCACATCGTGTTGCGGCACTTCTGGTTGCGGCGCGGGTGGTGGGGCTACGATATTAGGTGCAGGTGTACCAATTTTTCTGGTACCAGTGTATTAAGAAAATATAAAGAATGCATACAGTATCTCGGGGTTACTTTTCACTTTAACTTGCACTTTAACTTTTCGCTAGCCACTTTTCAATTTAAAACATCTGCGAATTCAGGAGCATTTACTTTAGAGATTAATTAATTGTTGTAAAACTTGTGTCTAAAGTTACGCTCTATGTTTACATGTATGAAAGTTTTATAAAACATGTTTGTTAAAAAAACGAACAAAAAAACATGGTGGCTTAAGTTACCCCTCAGTATGGGGTAACTAAAGCCAGCAGAAGAATTCAATGTTTGACTTACGTTAGTTGGTGATGGGGTATCAAAATTCATATAAAGGGCTAAAATAAATGTACATATACTGCTCAAGATATTTATTAGTAAAAATAAAAGTGTAAAAATAATTGTTTTGCATTTTTAGCGTTTTATATGTTTAACTCACACTGAAAAAGTTCAACATGTCTAATTTAACATGTGTTGCCAAAATTGGTGTCCGAAATTTACCCAGCATAATGGCTTCATACAATAATTTTCAACACCCACGTATAAAAAGCTCAAGATGCAGCTTTATTCGTTTTTGGAGAAAAGGAGACGCCGTCCCCATCCTGGATTCGAACCAGGGTCCCTTTGTTGAGCCCAGAATGTCTTGACCACTAAACGAACGATGTCAGGAACAACTCTCTTTCTCTCTGTATATAAGGGCGTAAGATATTATTACCCTTCTCAGGGATTACACAATTGCCAAATAATTGTCAACACGCAAAGCCTCCGGGGCGAGTTTTTCTAAGTTTTCGCGGGGGAATTTATTTTTACTCAATAATTTTCGACACCCACGTAGAAACAAGCTCAAACTATAGCTATTTTTGTTTAGGACAGAAAAAGACGACGTCCTTATCCTGGATGAGGACGGCAAAAGCCACTCTGGTTTGGTGGCCTTTGTTACCTCGTACAGGGAGCAACAAT
>QLNU02014393.1:10402-25234 GCA_006491805.2 Dysdera silvatica | reverse complement strand
AACAAAGACTGGAAAAGTGACGAACACTACGCAAATATAACAAAAATGGAAAAATAACAACGTGTTTTAGCATAGTTGTAAGTTTGAAAGATGGTTCGATGCACGTTTCGAGACTTCCCCACTGCTTCTCCTTCAACTACACCTGCTACTTAACTTTGTGACCAAAATTTACCACTTTGTAAGTTGGCCGCCTAAAACAACTCTGTACTCCTGAAAAAAGCACTAACCGCTACCGGCAACGTATTAACCACATCGAGTTGGCAACACTCCAATGTTGTTTACTGCACGCTAGTTCCAGACGAGGAGAGACCTTGTTCTCTCGAAACGTGCGTCGAACCATCTTTTAAACTTACAACTACGCTAAAAAATTCCATTTTTGTCAAATTCTTACTCTCTAGAGTTGATTTACAAGAGCAGGAATATGGGGAGATGTTTCATCGTAAATGAATGTCTTAATACCAATGCTTAGTTTTCTTCCAGGCTAGCAGTCCAGTCGCAAAGGAAGTCACGTAAAGCTACACATAACTTTTAGCTAATGCAATATGTGATGCTTCTGTGTAAGTTCAAAGATTTTGTTTTCCAATTTCTGCAATTGTGTGTGCTTACGATTTCATTAAGAGAAATGCACTTTATTCATCTACAAAACATTGAATGGTCAGCTATCACTTTCTTCAAATTTTCTGAAAGACCCATAACACGAATGTTCCTGGAACAGCAAAATTGAAAGCAAGAAGTTAATGAGTTAACGAAATATGTACGGGATATCTGGGGAAAACTAATTTTCATACTTCCCAGATAGTCCCATATGCTAGTTTGACGTGACACTTTACAAACACATGATTCTTCATGCGTTCTCTAATACACCAATGGAGTATCTGAACTAGTTGCAATTAAAATAGATGTCACTGGCCCACTGGTGAAGTGGGGGGTGATGAGGTTATAACACCTATTGAGATGTAATTTTGTATATGAAATTTTAGCTCTGTCCCACCTTATGAATTTCTGGGTATGCTAATGCACTGGCCTTCCACTTTGTGGAAGATCTTGTAAAGAATTAGTTTTTTTTTACATTAATCATCAACTTCATTCCAGCAACAGTCATCAGTTTCTTACCCTACCTTTTATCCTTGAGATGAAAAAATGATTATAAATCTGTAGTTACTGTTTCAGAGTTAAAGCAAGTTATTTAGGTATATAATATTATTTAGGAATATAAAGGGATTCATTAAATGTTGGATGACTTTCAGATCACCCTGTACTTAACATATTACTAAAATGAAATTTAACGTTAAATGCATGAAAAAGTTCATGTTTAATGTTATTTAAATTTCTGATGGACAGAAGATGAAATTTTTTTAGAAAATTCTACATCAGAGAAATACATAAAATACCTCTTCTAAATATTCTTTAGGTAAAGGTGATCCTGCAATGACATTAGGTCCACCACCATGCATTTTCAGTGCCCGAATAGTTGCAACGATCACACAGGCATCAGGATGTAAGTTGGATGCACGGCATTTAATGTTACAAAATTTTTCCAATCCAATATCAGCTCCAAATCCAGCTTCAGTAACTGAAAGATTTATCACAATAAATAAACATACATAAAAATTAAGCAACACAAATCTATCCAAGCATTAAATAAAAGGTATTTTAACTATCACAACGTAATTTATTAACTGCATGCAACAGTATATCGAATAATATACATTACATATGTAATATATATTTACACAAATCACCAACAAGGCATTTAAGCAAGCTAAGTTTCTTAGAATTTATCAAACATTAAATATGCAGCAGCATTGATGAAACACAAGTTGCTAAATAGAAGTTTAATACAAATATCAATATTATTTGTTTCCATTTCATGGAACAACAACAGCTATGGTTATGCCACATCAGGATCTACAGTTTTCTAAGGAATTTAAACCTCTTTTACATAGGGAATTTAATTCTGTATAATGGATCCAGTATTAAAAAACTGGTATCCACTGGTACCTGCTGGAATTAAATCTAATTATTGACATGGTAGTTAAAATTGTTACCAGTATGTCACCACAGGGTATTAATTATTTATTAATGTACATATTAAAATCAGGGGGATGGATAATTGAACTTCATGCGACTGGATGGTTAACTCTGTATATAGTGATAGACGTCAGCAGAAACAATACTGCTGTTCAAGGATGTTATCCAAATTTGTTTGAGTGGTGCACATTGGTTTATTACTCTAAGAGGGTGTTCATTTTATGATACAAGGGAAGTTCAGGGACTTCTAGAAGTCTCATCAGAGGAAGCCAAGACTCCTCAGTAAATTTGTAAGAAATTAAGCTTGCAAGTTTTCCACTTACACTGGAGAAAAATATTTCCCGACTTTTCCAGCAAAATTCCCTGACCAATCATCACAAGCAACTTTCAACTAAACTTTAGTTGCAGAGAAAATGGTTTCATGTTCATGGCAGATTTAGCTATTCGAAATAGAGAAGTTAAGGTGGTTTTCCCTGACTTTTCCAGGTTTGACCCAAAAATCTTGTTTTTCCCCTGTCCTTTAGGGATGGTTTTAAATTCCCTGACATTTCCAGGTTGCATGGGAGCCCTGACTTATAGCATTTGTAATATAGTATGAAATTGTAATCAAAATTTGGAGGTGTCAGTTGTCACATTACATTGTGATAAAAAATCTTAACCTTGCGTTTTTTGTTTTTGCAGTCAATAGTGTCAAAACAGCCAAACATGCAAATCCTGATAGCAAGATGTGGCAGAATCTGAGCGAACCTCCACTGCAGTATTATGATAATGTAGAAACTAGCTGTGGTGAGAGAAAAGGGGGGGAATATGGTACTGTGCAGATGGCTTTCCAAATACTTTGGAAGCTGGTTACATTTCTAGCTTTCCAAAAGTGAATCTCACAAACTCGAAACATTTTGCTTAAATTGACTCCAAATTTCACAAAACAGTAATCGGTAGTTATTTATTCATGAGTATGATAATAAAAAAGAGAATATATTCAGGTATATTCCCCCCCATTTAAGTGTGTATGTCTGCTTACAGGGCCCATCAGAGGGGGGTCAAGGGGGCTGCTGCTCCTAGGCCTCACCATATTAGGACCTTAACATTATAACTCAATATATGTTAGACGTATATGTATGTCGATTTTGAAGGGCCTCTAAAATATTCGTTACTCGGGACTCACATTTTCTCTGAAAGGCCCCTGTGTGCTTATTACATTCAGAAAGAACTTTTGTATGCTATACAAACCAAACAAAAACAAGCCTTAACATGCGATGCGACGATTAGAGTAGTTAGTTTCGAGCTCTAAGCGGGGGTGCTAAAGCCCCAACTATTTCTCTAAACGTAGCATTCATATGCAACTTCCGTTTTGTGAAACTGATTGTTTTCTAAGGAAGGCTAAGAGCCACTTTTAGCTTCTTCCCTAGTTACACCAATGAATGTAACCTTCCTTAACTTTGGCACAAGTCATACTTCTATCCAGAAGTTTAGTTCTCAAAAAAAAAAAAAAACCTTATTGGATTAGAGAAATAAATATGTACATCAAGCGTACAGTACCAAGAATTAAGTAACTCCATAAAAATTAATTTCATTTACTCTTATGTTCATATTGAAGACATTTAGTATTATGTATAAAAATAGCAATAAAATACATCAAAAGATTAACAATTCTAAGCTTCTTCTGTAGCTTTCAGAGCCCCTCCCCCCCACACAATAGGTTCTAGAGTCCTCTGTAAAAAGCTTCTGACTGCAGACCTGGGTCCCAGTCTTGTAACAAGGTATCTACAAGTTTCTGAAAGTCAATTTAATGACTTTTTGGGGATCCTCAAAAATACATCCTGACAGCTCTTTGGTTCATTTGCATGGTGAGGCAATTCATATTTACTGAGCGATTGGCTCTTACCAATCTTCGCAGGTGCCACTTACTTCTACCATCAATTGCTTGTGGCATTTCACAATTTGATCTCCTGTCCCTCGAAATTGTTCTATTTGTCTATTTGTCCATTTATGTTGCACTCCCACTACAGACATACGTGAATATTTAACAAAATTTACAGTTTCGGAAATGCTGGCACCGTGAGCTTGATATGCAATAATCATCCCTTTTTCTTATTTGGATAAATCATGTCCTTTTTACACTGTAGTTGGTGTTGATATGTTTAGCAAACAACCAACATACACACTTATATATCCATCAAGCCATACCATGACACTTGTCTGATTTCATTGGCTATGAGTGCATGATGTCATAAGTACCTACCTGGTTGTCCTGCACTCAGTCTCAACTGTGTATAATGCAGTGGCGGCTCGTGTATTCAGAAATAGGGTATTGCATATTTTTGCCCTTAGAAATACAACTGGCAAGTGCTGTTTTTCTCTTTATCATTTCTCTTGCGTTTTAAGGGGAAGTGGGTAGGGAACTATCCAGGGATAGGGGGCCCCATTTCAGTATTATTTAGGTAAGCACATTTCTGGCCATTTTATACCCACCTGTTATCAGAAAATGCTTGCCCCCATTCCTTATGCTAAAGCAGAGATGAATCCAGAGAGAGATTTTGGTTTGATGGAGGGTTGCAAAATGCAGTAGAACTCGCTTGTAACAAGCCCATACTTAGAAAGTTTCCAGATAAAGCGAGGAAAATATGAATTTTGTTTGAAATAATGATTAAGTGTAATAAAATTTACTTACTTTTAGCAAACAAGTCTTTTTTGGGGCCCCCAATTTATCAAGCAATTAAAAAAAAATGAAATAGGAAATCAAACTTTTTGCAAAAATGCCGTCGTTATATGCAGATGGTAGTCATAATTGCCGCTCATTGTAACCAATTTCCACCACTTTTTTTTTATGGATTTGGGGGAATTTTCTTAATCCCCCCATGGATCCGCCACAGCGCTAACTTAAGATTCTGGTACATACAAGTTCTTGAAATAAAAATGCGATCTGTCATGTAAATTATAATACTTATTTACATTTTTACTCTAATATTGAGCATTTATTTATAAGTTCGCTATAATATTAAATGCTTATTAATAAATAGAGAGTAATCACAACAAATTATCGCATTTAGAAATTTTTTTAATATGCTGTTAAATCAAACAACAATGTCAATCAATCAACGTTTATTGGCGTAGTGATACCAACGCCGATGGTATGGCGTGATTAGATGGTGAAACGTTCGAAAGAAAATAAATATTTCTGCCTTCGGTGGGACCTGAACCCACGACCTTCCACATCCACTTCAGGTCCCACCGAAGGCAGAAATATTTATTTTCTTTCGAACGTTTCACCATCTAATCACGCCATACCATCGGCGTTGGTATCACTACGCCAATAAACGTTGATTGATTGACATTGTTGTTTGATTTAATCTGCGTAGTGTTCGATTTATATAAAATAAATGCTGTTAATTGTTATTTTAGTGGCCATATGCCACCACTTTCAGAACTATACATCAGCTTATAACAGTGTATTAAAACTTACATTGTAAGAAAATAGCGCATAAGAAAAGTGGATTTGCTAAAATATATTTATTAAAAATAATAATGCATCTATTAAAGATTATACATTGATTATAATTTTAAAATGGCAGCAAGGCCATAGGGAGCCTTGAATGGGCCCTAAGCAAAAAAAGGTTTGAGAGCCATCAATTTAAGTAATCAAATATTTAACTGTGATTACGTGTATTTTATATCTTCTACTTGCAGTGTATTGTACATCCAAGTATTACAGCTCTGTCAGGGTAGTTATCACTTTGTAAATATGTGCTAGTTTTATTGTTGTTTGTATCTTGCATAAGCATATTTCAGATGCCCTCCTCACCATTGTTAGGAAAAATAAATCTAAAACCCCTTTTCCCCAAAGGCGCTTACGTTATACATGAACAAACCCTAATTTAATGTTATTATAAACAACATAATGGGGCAACAAGACATTGTATGCATAATTACAAGCCGTAGCCAGGCTGAGGCTAGAGGGGGTTGAGCCCCCCCCCACGGAAATGTATTCAGCTTCCCTAGAAAATAGCTTTTTCAAACTAAATTAATTCAATATTTTATTTAAAATTTTTTGTTTTGTATAAAATTGTACTTGACAATAAAAATTATTATTTGACAAAAGTACTACAGATACTCCATATAACGAACTTCCATTTAACAAATTTTTCTATTTAACGAAATTTTCAGCGGAACCTTGACTTTGAATGGCATTAACATGCAAATTTGTCTCCATGTTACGAAAAACAATTTCTATATAACGAAGTTCTTTTTATAAAGAATTTGATTTTTTTTTTAATTTACCTTTTACAATTTTTCAGCGGGATGGTTAGGTAGAAGGGGTAGTTGAGGATTTTAAGCAAGAAATTCGGAGGTGAGGTAGCTTTCTGTATTGTGGACATGCAGCCCGTTGTGATAAACAATTTTTTTGTATTAAACTGAGAACTTAGAAGCAGTGGGGTAAAAAGTGTTATTAGGGTGCAGGTCTACCTAAACCACGAAATTTGCTTCTCGCACATACGTGTTGCATTGTTTGAAAATGGGGTTAAACTCAATGGGGAGGGGATGGGGAACATCTGGAATAAGTTTTTAAGAATTATTTCTCTGTTTCAAATATATAGTATGAGGATTATACAGGTGCAAGGTAAGCCTGGTCTTTGCTTTTTGTTATTAATTTGTACATACTTGTATATTAAAAATATTTAAACTCGTTGAAAAAAAAAGTGTCTACTAAAATTAGTTTTTACTATCCAAATTCAACCTTTTTCATTTTATTGAAATTTTTACAATTTATCTTAATTTCTATTTAACGAATTTTCCTTATAACGAAGTTTTTCAGAGGAACGATGGAACGTCGCTAAATAGGGATTTGACTGTATATTCAAAATAGATTTCTACGGTAGATATTGTGTGAATCATGTTTTTTTAAACAGGTTAGGTCTTTATCTATAATAAAGATAAGAGAAATTGTACGTTTTAATATACCATTATAAGTTTTCAATGCAAAATTTACATTAAGAAATTTATTCATTAATGTTAAATATATTAGTCTGCTTAGATATTTAGTATTATTAAATATATTAATAAAATACATCAAAACATTAACACATTTTAAGCCCCTGTAGCTTTCTGAGCTCCCCTGTAACTTTGAAAGCTCCCTCATGTAACAAGCGTCTGGCTATGGGCCTGATTATCACAGTCCAAAATTTCAAATTATTTAAAAATTAATAAAATTAATAAAAGAGAAAAACTGACAGGGAATGGATTAAAACAGACAAAGCAAGAAATGGTATGGAATATACGGGTAGGATAGGTATTTTACCCTATTCAATTTTAATTTTAAAAACACACATTAATTTATAAACATAGATAATGTTAATCAAGTATTTTTAGTGATATAATAAAAGAATAACGGATTAGTAAAACGTAATCTCAAACGCAATCGTATCGCAGATTATGTTCGTGATGAAAAGAATGTGAAACTGACAAATAACGGTTGTGCCAGACTTTTGAATGTGGCTAATGAGAGAAAGAGAGAGAAATGCAGAAGTTGCATAGCTTGTCCAACTCTTAGCCTTGCTGTTTTGTGAATACAATGATCGTGTCTAGCATTTCCACCCATACCTAGCTCTTAAGCAGCTCGCTGTTGGAACACTGGTGGCTAGCAGCAATGCTATTTCGAATATCAGACTGTTTATTAAAATGTTTGGACAGACTGCGATCCTTTTTGTGACATATTTCAAGATAAATGAACCTATTCTAAAAAAAAAAAAACAACAATAAAAAAACAAGCAAAATTTCTTTTTCCTTGCAATGAAAAACTGGTTGTTGTGCGATGCTGTAGCTTGACCATCAGCCGCCGTTGGTATGACGTGATGACTATTGTTCCAAAATAACTAACTAACTAACTCTCTCTCTCTCTATATATATATATATATTCACTACATTTTCTAAAGGCTTCTATGCCTCAGACACATTTCGAAGCAGATCACCACCTTTCCAGTTTCTCTGAGCATGGAAAAGACCGTTTTTAGCGCTGTTCTGAAATTTCTAGAACAATGTTCTTTGTACAATCACAGGCAACCTGCTTTTGCATCAGCGAATTATTTTATGATGGCAATGCTGTGCACATAATTCCAATCCATCTATGTGTATACAGCAAGAACTTTCCACAATTATATATTAATTTCCACATTTTTACGCTTAATCAACAGAGATATAAGTTGCATGCATGCAAGGATTCCATAGCACCACTTACCACTGACTGCTAACCATCAGCCCCTGATGTATTATTTCTTTGTAACCTAAGATAATAAATGGCAGTGTAACATTCAGTGATGAATTTTGATTCTGTTTAGGAGGCAACAATTACAATTAAAGACATGTGTGGTGATAAGGTGAATAGTCCAATTCCAGAGCTACCATAGAATGACAGATGATCTCTAAACAGAAAATGTTATGGTTTGAGGATTGCAACATACAATAGCCACCAATCCAAAATATGTTTTAGTCTATTTTAATAAGGTTACTGGTTACTTTCTGAGTAACACACTAAAAAACTGAGACATTTTAAATAAAGGAATTTTCGTTTATTCAAACGCATAAGGAATAGAAATTGACAGGATTGGGCACAAGCATGTTACCATATGTTACGAGGTGCTATTTTTCATAAACATGTGCAACTGTATTTAGTACCATTCAGCAGGAAAACATTATGCTGTCATTTATTAATAAGCTACTATAGTGTTAAGGAAAATCTAACAGCTCTTTCTACATTACAGACATTTTAGAACCCATAGCAATACTTTTTAGTAGTTATTAGTTTGTTCTAACAAGATAACTCCTACTTGCATGGAGAAAATGCTCTTTGAGAAAATGTAATAAGCTTCCTACTACCGCCAGTTAGATCACTAGACATATCATCAACATAGGATGTGTGGGACACTATGGGAAGAGATCTTCAGGCCAACAAATACACTAGTATAGACAATACAAGTACTGCAATGGATTCAGGGTGCGTTGCAAATAGTTCTTCAATACTATTTGATATTTTTAAAACTCGATGCAATAATAAATTGACAAATATATTATAAGAAAGGGACAGGAAATATTGTATTCATATTCATATGCACCACCATATGTACATGCCATTGGTTGGTATAAAATTTTCTTAATTACCAAATATGCTATCTTTTATTCACTGTCAAAAGAATACAAAAATTGACCACTGTCCCATACTTGAATATCTAAACTCTGTCTGCAAATTTTATTTAAATTGGCCAACTACTTCTTGGTGATGCAATTTTAATTAAATAATACTAAAAGTGATTAACATATTTGATTTACAATGGATCTAGTGTCTTCATCATATATTCACTTGCTGAAATGCAATTTCAGAAAATTTCTCAAAAAATACATAAACGGTATCTTTGTTTTTATGAAATTTGGTATGAAAATACACATTTCTGTAACAGAAAAATACAAAATAAATATATAAATAAAAACGACGTTATTTATTCATTATCATGAATTATGCTCATGAATGTATTGAAGTCTAAAAGAGAAGCAGCAAGTGACAAAGGTTCCAAGGTGTTAATAAGGAGTGTGATTATAGTATTAAATAGGTGCTTTTTTACAGCTACTTATATAGGTGTCACAATGAGTTCTCATGGTGTTTATGAGACTGGTAATAAGATTTGGTGGCAACAAATTCCATTCCTCTATCAAGGTGCTTTTGAGTTCCAGGCTGACTCTAGGAGGGTAAATGACGGTTTGTAATTGCTTTTTCCAAGGCATCTCAAACAATAGAATTCAAATTCAGAGACCTGGTGCTACTATTCTTTGAATATCCTTACTTTCAAGAAATTTATCTACAAATCCAATACTATAAGTGTAGATGAGCATTATGATCCATAAAAACAAACTGTGAGGCAAAAGCTGCTATAAAAAGTCTTACATAAGGCTCTGAAATTTCAATTCTATATTGTTGAGCAGTAAGGGTATCTTCAACAAATACATAGAGTAGCATGCATTTATTTAAGGTAATGCCATCCCATACCCCACAAGAGTCCATTCCCCAACCCGGCGATTAATTTCACTAATATTAGAGGGGCGATTTTGGCCCACCCAGCCTCTCCCCAAATGTAAGCATGCCAAGAATCTGTGTTTATGCTGAATCTTGATTTGTCATTGAAAAGAATATTTGTTCAATGGTATGGGGTCCAGAGCTCAAGTCTGCTCCAATTCAAATGAACATTCTGTGAAAGCAGCAAGTGGAATGCGTAACACTGGTACTCTTGCACAAAAACTTTTTTATTGAGTCTTATGTACAATGTTTGCCTTGATATTAATGTTCTAGTAGCAGAGGATAGGTTCTAGGGAAAATCATCTGATGGTCAATTTCCTGTGGTAGTGAGCAGTTAAAAACAAATACCAGATTTCACAATCTGAGGCTGTTCATATCTTGGCCTACTGGATATTATTCTAGTTTATTAGAACTGTCTCCAGAGATTGGACACAACTTGCTTTGAATTATTTAGCTATCATGCTGCCTTTGCTTGATATTATCCTGCTGCCAACTGCTTTCTACTTCTAAGGGTCTAAACAATGATGAAGAACCACCATTCCTCTAACTACTAAACCCATACTTTAATTGCCAAACCTTGATAGGAATGGTTTTTCAACTCAAGATCACTTACTGGAGGTTAGATGATGTAAAGAACAACTTTGATTGGATACTTCAAATTAACATTACTCACTTCTTATTTCTCTGAAAAATCTTTAGATGCGTCTGTATAACATTTTAGGAGTTCTAAATTTTGCATTTGTCAATTTTATTTTGGAGACCAGAATTGAGATATCCGAAACTCATGCTTTATTGCCTAAACCAGAGCTCATTTTCACAATATTTGGTAGATCATAAAGAAGAAAAAAGGACATAATTTTAGGCTGGAGTTAAACCAGCGACCTCTTCGTTAGAACTGAAGCATCATGCAAACTAGACCCAAGCGATCGTTATCTTTGTATTTATGTTTTTTGGTCATCATTATCCTTCTCAGGGACACCATCTTGGGTCCCCAATGCAGAAAACTGTATATTAAATATGAAACCTTGTAATTTTTTACTATATTACACGGTATCTGGCTAAATTCCATTTCAAACTTCCCTGATTTTTCCAGATCAAATCTTAATCAATTTCCAATTGCTAATTATAGAGTAAATACATTATAACATATCAAAATTTGTACTATTTCAAAACAAATTTAAGACCACAAAACCCACTAATGAAAACCAAAACCGTTAATAATTCAATTAGTTTTTGCTTGTGTGAGTTTTATGGTATAAGGACAGTGAGGATGACGCTGTGCAGGGGCCTACAGTTTTCTGAGGAGTCCAAACTTCTTAAGGACTATTGAACTAACACCTGCACTATGGTAAGTAATTAGTTGGTAAATGTTCTTGGCACAGTTGGGAATCAAACTGGTGTAACCACACTAGGCAAACGTGTTACTTACTGCACCACCACAGGGCCCAATTTGATTACTGAATCTACAAATATAATGACTGTGTTTAAAAAAGTAAATCTTTTTATACTAAACAACTTAGATTAATTAAATATGTACAATGATGTTTTCGCTAAGCCCCTTTGAATTTGTTTAAATGTGCTCAATTATATAATTGCACAGCTGAAGTCTCATCTTTTATGCCATTTAAAAAGCTTTACCGAGAGCACTTCCACAATGGAGATGTTCTCCATCACAAAATGTTTTCTTGCTTGCACTACTAACTCTCTGAAATGGGATCCTTTAGTGCTCTCATGCATTGTACAGGTCATAGCAGAAGTGTCAGAACACCGGCCATGTCAGAAGAGATTCTATGTGAGGTAATTTATATTTGTATATGTGACTTAATTTAAACATCTAAAGTCTATAATTCTGATTTCATTTCGTCATGTCATGCATTTGTTGACGTTTCATTTTGTCTTCAGTAAAGTTTTATTTTGATATTTTGTGCTCATCCTGTTTTTACATTGCATAAGACCATATCTGGAGAAATGAAAAGTGTTCTATCCCCCTGAAAGTTTGTTCATTAGTTTTGAAACATCTTGTATAAGTTATATAAGATAAAGGACATTGGTGCGATCAAAATCTCTTATAGATGTGAGAATTTAGATAAAATCACTGTTTTTTATGCCTCAGTTTTGTTTGGCAAACACTTTTTCCTTAGAAATATGGGCTTAATAGTTTTACTTTTTTTTTTTTTTTCAAAAGATACTTGTTTTGAGGAGGTTTAATTAAAAATAAGCTTTTCAAAACTTTTATTATGCAATGAAAAATGAATTGTTGAAAAGCACAGTTCAGGAAAATTATTTTAATAAGCTATTTATTATAACAATGAATTTCAAATTTCCCTGGTTTTTCTAGATGGTCAGACACCCTGATATTATGATTCCATTATAGTATATTTTAGAGATATCAATTTGTTATGTTATTAGTTTTGATGTCATTCATGGTTAAGTGAAAGCATAATAAAAGACTAACATACCAACAAATCCATCATCGCCGACAAGTTTTAGGGCAATTTTATCAGCAATAACGGAGGAATTTCCATGAGCAATGTTAGCAAAAGGTCCGGCATGCACAAAAACTGGAGTCCCCTATTTAAAAAAAACAAAAAGATGACTACATAAATGAAACAAACTAACTTCTACAACCACCTATATAAAAATAAACAAAACTATATACATTTGAACTTGGTTATGATGGTAATAAAGGGTCAGATACGGTTTGCCCATTATATCTGAGTGCTCGTAAAAATGGAATTCACTGTTTGTAACATAATAACTGAATGTAACATAACTACATAAATGATACTGAAACTTATCCTCTCAAAAAATTTCTGCAACCATCTATTAAAAAAAAGAAAGAAAACTATACAGTTAAACTTGATTATAATGAAGTTACATAATAACAACAATCATTATATTGCAGTGCTAGTAAAAACTGAGTTATCATTAATTACTAAAAAAAATGAGTTATCATTAAATAATACTAAAAAAACTGAGTTATCAATAAATAATACTAAAACTGAAAGAACAGTGAAAAATAAATTTTCATATTTTTATTTCCATATGTTACTTGAAAAACAATCTTTTATTATATTTTAGCAGAAACCCCTTTCTCTTTCATCGCCAAACGATAGAGTAGAAAACGTCACTACTACATACATACATTCATGGCATCTATAAATAATACATCATAGAGCTTTGCAGGATATTTTTCCACGTCTGTTTATTAAACACACTTAACGTTTTACTCCGTGCTTTGCGGAGCATCCTCATAAGTAATACTGACAAAGTTTCCCTCTGCAAAATGCAGGACTTTCACTTGGTTGCTCGGCAGAAAATAAGAGATTAAAAAGTATGAGACGTATTTATAGTCTTATTTCCCTGGCTATCCCCTGATTGGCTGATTTATTGGTTATTGGATGAAGGTCGTTATTCATTGGTCCAGAGGGTGGCGAGTTTAGATTGGCTGAAATAGGCCCAAATTTTTTTGAGAATTTTTTTGCAGTAACTCCAAATTGATGGAACATTAATGGAGTCTTCTCTATTGAAATTATTAGGACAGTTTTTAATGGCCAAGGCTTCCATGTATAAGCGTGGCGTCAATACACTAGTTTTTCCAATAACCGAGGTGTTGTGAAAAAGAATTTGATGTTTATAACCAATGGGGTGTTGAGCGACTGCTGACTTATTAGGTTGTTGCAAGCAAACATGGCGTTCATGTTCTAAATACAAATTAAAGGACCAGTTTGTCCTATGTAACTTTTACCGCACTGACAGGGAATTTTATAAATGACGGGTGGTTTAAGGGGATCACTGGGTTGTTTTGGAATTATTAAAATATCACAGAGTGTGTTTGTGGAACAAAAGACAGGTCTGTTTGGCCAAAATGCGTCCAATTTTGTCTGTAGTATTTTTAACTTAGGGCAGAAAAGCCACAGATTTAAATTCAGTTTTGTTGGATATCACTGGTGCCAAGGTAGTGAAAACCGTGCCATTTTGTTTCCTCATGGCCTGATTGATAGAGCTTTTAGAGTAACTGTTCATTGTGGGAAGAGACCCATCATCCTTTCTGGTAACAAGAATGTCAAGGAAGGAAATTTTATTTTGAATTTCAATCTCCATGGTGAACTGAATGTTGTTATGTATGCTGTTAAGATGTAAGAATTCTTGTAATGCCGCTTCAACATGAGGATACACCACCCACGTGTCTTCAACATATCTATGCCATATTTTTTATTTGTATTTTGCTAACGCTAGGGCCCTGTCTTCAAAATGTTCAATGTAAAAGTTTGCAATAACCAGGCTAAGTGGGTGATCCATTGCCACACCATCAGTTTGTTTATAAAAGTTATTATCATAAACGAAACAGCCGGAAGTGAGACAAAGTTCAAAAAGGCGGACCAAATCCAAGGGAAACGCTTCTTCCAATAGAGCAATAGTGTCCGCGACGGGTACTTGTGTAAAAAGAGAAACTACATTAAAACTGACTAGCAAATCAGTGGGTGAAAGGATGAGATTGTCCAAAAGTTCAATGAAATGGCCTGAATCATGTACATAGTGAGCCGAGTTTCCGACATAGGTGCTATGTTTTTTGCTAAGAAATTTTGCAAGGTTGTATGTTGATGAACCAATGGCACTGACAATAGGTCTTAAAGGAATGCCTTCTTTATGTATCTTAGGTAGCCTATACAATCTTGACGGGAGGGACTCTCTTGCCGATAGCTTTGAGACCAATTGTTTATCCACAAAGCATTCTTTTA
>QLNU02014392.1:27683-46800 GCA_006491805.2 Dysdera silvatica | reverse complement strand
TGTAAATAAAAGCCTTTAAATTTCGGATTTCACTAAATTATTGTAAATTAATTTAATTTTCCGCGGAACCTATATGTAGTTAGTGTGATAAATAATTTATATATTATATTTACGTGGATACATTATACTTAATTGTTAAATTAATTGGGATTCAGTTATAATGGAACAATTTTTTCGTCTCGTGAGGTTCGTTATAACAAAAATTTACTGTACTTCAAAGAAACGATTTTGCAACACCTATAACAGATAACTAAAAATAAAGATACGTCTATATAAAATATTGTCACTTGAACAACACTTGTTATATGTACGCCAGTTATATTCTCCAGTATTTTATTTTTGTTATAGAAACCCCTTTCCAATCCCAAAAATATTCTAAATGACTTCTGGTGCCGAAGTTCTAAAACCCCACCAATGTGAAACTTTCACCATTACTTACTTTGTTCCGAACCTTTTTTGACCTTTGTTCCAAATAACAAAATGAACCCCTTCAGTAATTCGTCAAATCAGCAACTTTAAAATAAACTCCATTTCAGAATGCGAATAATTTTATATTTATATTTAATGATGACATAACCGGCACAATACTAAAGTGACAAAATCAGTTCCTTGGAAACCGTATGTAAACGTTAATTTTCCGAATACAATGTTACCTCTTAATAAAGGAAAACTTGTGGATGAGGTTTACGTTCATCGAAGGTACATGTGTCCTGGACCAGGGACTAGAGGAATGATCCCTTAATTGGAAATGTCCTTTATTCAAAGGTGTCCCTTATGGGAGGTAACACTGAACTTTACTACAGAGAGACGAAATGCATGAAAGATAATAGTACACCTTCATGTTTTAATTGGAATGTGCTTGACCAGTCAACAACTTTAAACATGTCCTCAGGTAAAAATTGCTGTATTAGCAGATGCGTTAGGTCAGCAAGATGTTGATATTCTGCGTACGAATTTCTCTACAAATGAAACCAAAATTAAAATGAATCCTTTTTAGAAAAATTTACTTACAGCATCCCACGCACTTGAAGAACATGACTGCTTTATCCTTTTCCGATGCCATCATGGATGAAAAAATATCAAACGACGATACCTGTTCACTGAACAGCAGCAAGCCGAGTACAGGTACGATAATTACGAGGGCCCTCATATTGATTTTCTACTATTTCTAACTTCTGAAGTACTCACGAATGGTACTGCGAATATTTATATTCAAATGGCTGAAGTGTACATCTGTGAAAAAACGTCTGCATTGATGGTTTCCTCACTTAAACAATGTTGCTTAAATGCAATATCACAACCTTCTTGGAAAGTACTAAAGAGTTAGAGAAATTTGGAGAGACGTCTGCGCATCTGTTAAATTACATCTGTTATGTAACTAACGCTAAATTTTCCTATCAGAAAAAATTTGGCTAATTATACGTGCGCGTTTCAACAACAAAATATGTTTATTAAGAAATATGACTAGCACTGTAATAGCCTCCTTGTTTAAGAATATGTCCATGGGTTAGCTCTACGGGAAAATGATGATGGTAATCAAGAAGGTGTTGTATTAATTATGATGTTTAGGATTAAATCAACCAGACGGTATATTTACAAATTTCCTGCTTTACGAGTTTTTTAAATGATATGCTATAAAAAATTACGTGTATTACCAGTCACTTCAAGTCCGTCCTTGTAAGTAAGATGTCCTTGTAAGTAAGATGTCCTTGTCAGTAAGGGCTTTTATACCTTCTGTGGGTAGATCCCAATTCCGAATAATTACCACACTATGGAACTTCTGAAGAAATAGGCCCCTTAAACATTACACAATGTGTTAAACGATATGTAAGCAATGACCTGATACAGTATATTACTTCTGCATACCATCTATATAACGTGGCATACCCCTGAGTTATACAATAGTTATTATTTTACCATCCTCTATTTGACATTAAGTTTTCAAAATGGAAAAATTGTCAGAAACACAAGAAATGCTTCTTGTAGTGCATCTATAGGAAATGGGATTTTTGCGTCACGCATTTTCCTATTACGCAAGATGAATTGAATTGAATTAATTATTAATGAATTAATGTTACGGAACAAACTCTGGTGTTCCGATAAAAAAATCCACAGATAGTAATTTCCCAACACCCACGCTTGAATTCAAACTAAAACTTTCAATGTATAGCAGAAAATGAGTTATTGCCTTGAAACAGAACCGAACTAGTGTCTCTCCGTTAGGCCACCGGAGCACAGAAACACTGGTGCACTCACACAGGAGGCCCGGGCCCCCACTTGGGCTAACAAAAACGAAAAATTATTATACTAATAGACACTGCAATTTGCTGTTATTTTCTTAAAAGTAGTAAAATTGAAAGTAGTGAAAATCCCAAAGATATTTTTCTGAACTCTGGTGACATTCATGAGTCCACTGTTAAGGGAAGCAACAGCAGCGGCTAGGGGCTGTCTTCAAAAGCTTTCCAGGAAATAAAGGTAGACCAAAACACAATATCAAACACAAATTAAATTCTGACTGCAGATATTTCTAATTATGTCAAGAAATCTAACCTCACTGATGAAGATAGGATAACAGTGCTAAAAAGTCTTTGCGAACCATATGCAAATTGCAATTTTCCCACGGCTGTCGCTAGTGCTGTATAAAGTCTAGGAAAATCTTACCACAGTCGGAAGTTCTGTCCTTCTGAACTGGCTAAGCACAACGAGATAGCTTACCCAAAGGTAGAAGACAGTGTTAATAGCAAATTTTGTGTCTTCTCTTTTCATCCCATAAAGTCGGCTTAAGATTGACACAAGCCCCAGGTCAACTTGTTTCAAAAGAATTTAATAATTAGAAGAAGGCCTTGGAGAAGTTCAGCTAACATAGAACCCTCAAAGCAAAATGTTTTACAATGTTCTGCAACAAGCTGTCAGCTAAAAAAAATGCTCTGCAAGAAATGCATGTATGTATATGTGCATTATATACAGTTTTAAATTCTGTACATCATAAATTACATTTTTTACAAAAATGCAGAAAACATTTGTCGGACCGAGTTTTTTATCCCTTTATTAATTTAGAAATATATATATATGCATATCACGATTGTTCTACAAAGAAGCTTTTCGTTTTGCGAGGTGTATGGGACATTTAGCCCATGATGCTTTGCGGTGTAGAACTTCTTTCTATCATAAGAATCCAGTTCACAAAGCCGATGAGATTTTGAAACGTCACAAAAGGAAACAAATGCTTCTATAGATCAAGTAGTGTACACAGGGCAAGCAACAGCAATTTTTTTCACAATAGGATTATTTTTCAACATATTACTAAAAACGGTGTTTTTTGTAGAAAACAACAGCTGACCGTTGTAAAATTGTATGAGCAAAATCTATTACTATTTCTAATTATTCACATACCTTGTATTGTAAAATTGCTAGTAATTTAATGATGATAAAAATGAAAAAAAATATGGAGACTCAAGTTGATCAAGTAGATATTTTTTAAAGGAATGCTTGAAGAGTGGATAGGAGCGTAATGATTGAATATTGGTGGCTAGAGTATTCCAGACATTTGGACCATCATAGTTGAATATTCGAAAGCAAATATTAATCCTTGAAAAGGAGGGACGAGGATTAGATTGGCATTATGTCTGATAACGGTGTTGGGTCCATTGTAAGTTAATCGCATGGGAGGTGATGTCACGATTAATATGCTAGAACATAATTAATAAATATTTTATATATTATTAGATCATGTATTGGCAGTATGTTAAATCGTTTATGAATTTCATTATTAGTAATTTAAGTAGAAAATTTTTGTTTGATTAAATCAAAAAATCTTCTTTGTAGAGACTGAATTCTATGTAAATTGTGTTTAGTTGTGAAACTCCAGATAGTATGGCAATAATATAAATGAGAAAAGAGAAAGGAAAAATAGATTTGAATAAGTATATTGAGTGGTATGGTAAAAACAAGGTTATGAAGTATGCCAATGTTTTCTACTAACAATAGAGAAGACATGATCAATGTGGACATCCCATTTCAAATTAGATTGAAGCGTTGTTCCCAAGAATTTTGTTTCTTTGGATAATAATATAGTGGTATTGTAATTTGTAATTTCGCCATATTCGGGATTTGTGTTGATTGATAAGTTAGAAAATAAAAGACATTTAGTTTTGCTGGTATTAAGTGTAAAATAGTTATTTCTAAAATATTCAATGTCATGGGAAGTAGTTGAGAAAAGACCATCCAGAACATTGTTTTTAAAGAAAATGCTTGTATTATCGGCAAAACAAACGATCTGAGAGTGGATACGAAAAAAGATAATTGATATAAAAAGTAAATAATAAAAGAACAATGATCGATCCTTGAAAAACATAAAGTGTAGTCCTGGAGCGTGAATAATGTCCATCAATCTGTACATAATGCGATCTGTTAATTAGATAATTAAGAAATAGTTTATTCTGTTGACCACGGATGCCAGCAAGCTTTATTTTCAAAAGAGTCTGTCATGGTTGATAGAGTCGAACGCTCTTGACAAATCGAAAAATGTAAATAATACGAAACCTTTCTTGTCAATAGCAGAGTAAAGAAAATCAGTTTCATATGATAACGCTTGTTCGGTAGACCTATTTTTCCTAAACCCAAATTGGTTGTCGTTAAGTATTTTGTGATGTTAAAAAAAATCTAAGAGTCTATTATAAAAAAATAATTTTTCGCAGATTTTGGCAAAGACACGGGAAGTATTTCTATGGGAAGATAATTATCAATCTCACTTTTCGAACCCTTTTTAAAAATGGGGATGACTTTGTTTAGTTTCAGGTCAGGTGCAACAATACCAGTTTCAAATATAAGATCATAAACGTGAGTGATAGACAAGAGTATTCCGTTGATCGAGAACTTTACTGCAATGGGATGAATGTCATCATTATGACCAGGACTTTTGTTCCTGGAAAGCTTATAAATCAATTTCCGAATTTAATCAGAAGTAACTTTCGTTAAGTAAAATGAATTATAGATGTTATAGGCGTAGCAATTCAGTGAAATATTGTCAATATTATTGCAATAGGATGATAGAGTAAAGGAGTAGTTAATGAAATAATTATTGCAGGCTTCACAAATTTGATCAGTGTTAGTAATGGTTTTATGGTTCAATGTTAGCTTACCAATTGTGTGAAGAGGGTGTTTTTCACCAAAAGTTCGTTGATCCTGTACCCGCTTTTCCGATTGGGTGAATTGCAAAGATCATTAAAGTAAGATTGTTCAGAAAGTTTAATTTTTTTGTTAAGCTTGTTACGAAAAGTCTTAAATATAAAACATTTGCGAATGGTTTTATTTTTAATAAAGTTGAAGAAAAGAGTTTGTTTTTTAATTTTATTTCTTTTAGTAGATAATTGTTTCTCCATGGTTTTCTTATGCATTTTTTGCGAGAAGTCATTTTTATGGGAAAACAGAAATCATGGTGGTATTTAAAAATGGTATAGAATGTATGAATAGTATATATAGGTATAGAATGTATGTATGAATGACGTTTTTCGATGTTAATACATCATCCCAGTTTAAATTAATTAGTTTAGCTCTGAACGGTAGCGCAAACAAACAAACAAATACAAAATTCATTTATAAGCACAAAATTATACAATTACAATTAACCTCTAGGCTGAGGTGCGTATAAGAAACTGAAATTGAAGAATACGGTATTACAACATCACTACAAAGTGAAATGGATAATCTGAAGTGTTAATCTAAATAATGGGTTGCATATTAAATATAACACAGCCAAAAAGGAATTATTCTAAAACTTGGCTTAAGGGAAAGTGGCTAGAGAAGGATTTATCAAACTCCTGATAAATCTGGCTCCCCACAAACAAGTAAAATTTTATCAAAATAATCACGAGGATCTTTTATGTGATTTGAGAGTTTTCTATTTGGGATAGTCGTATTGATGAGTGAGAAAATTGGCAAGAGATCACTTATGTGGTGCTGTATAATACCGCAATGTGGGTTAATTATATTAGTAATATAATGATCGATTAATGTTTGAGGGTTACAAGTTATTCTAATTGGGCTTTTAATATGGTTTTCAAAACCATACGAGTGAATCATGTCAGTGAAGAACCTAGAATTAAAATTAAAAGTAGTTATAGTGCTATTAATGTTCAGATCAATATTAAGGTCCCCGAGTAGGATTAATTTAAGACCATTATCCGATATAAATGTAAAAAGATTGCCTGGATAGTCAACAAAACCTCAATACCGCCATTAGGCGGACGATATACAGCAGAAACGAAGATGTTGTCAATGAAGATAGTCACTATTTCAATGGCTGGAAAAACTCCGCTCCAGTTGACAATGGGAATATATCTTAATGTAGCAGAAATATATATGGCAATCACTGCTGAAATCCCTGCCAACAGAAACATGCTGATGGTCCAATAACGGTAAATAATAACGATCAGGCCACCAAGTCTCAGTTATATAAACTATGCCGGCCAATGTACCGATTTCTGTTAGAAGATTTTCAATCAGAGGGATCTTATTTGATAAACTTTGAGCATTAATATGAAGTTTTAACAATTTTTCCTGCCTATTAACTCCATTAAGTAAATTAGATGAATATAAATATCGATATCCTTCGATGTTTGGTAAATCATCACCATCCTCAGGGTTGTCGAAGAGAATACCCTGTTCAGTCAGTATGTTAAAAAAAAATAAAGTTGTCCGATTGCTTTTATTACATTTATGTCAAGTGGTGGTACCAACTCAACATACTCAACAAAATAAAAGAGAAAAACAAAAAATTAGAAATAAAATAAAAGAAAAGTAAAACAAGAGATCCACCGAGTGTGCCATTTAGGGTTAGATTATACAAAGAGTAAAAAAAATGGAAATATTATAATGCCCGCTGCCGCGTTCAGGAATAACAAGAACCGACTTATGATTTAAAATATTATGTGGTACATGACAAGGAATTTGCGTATAATTCAGAGGAAGACAGTTAGTGCTAAAATCAAACTGTGGACAAGAACAAAGCCTAAAATGGGATATGAGACACGACCTGCAATTTTTGAGCCTCAGAAAATATAAAGTATATAAGTATAAAAGAATGTGGCATGTCGAAAGATTAAAAAACAAAATATATCATGATAGAAGACAATAATCGGCAATGCAAGCCGATGGTGCAGTAATAATAGGTTGATCACGTGATAATATAAATTACATAATGAAGTTGGCTGTGGTTGTATTTATGGCCCAAGGACAGTGACGGTCATTCAGTGCCAGAAGAAGTGGGAGCGCACAAATGATTTTTAAGATGAGAATATATTAAAATTAAAATGGCAAGAACTTAATAAAGGCAATGTATTGACACAAATAAAACAACATAATAAACTCAGATGAAAAAAAGTCATCGAGCTTTTCGCTTTAAAAAAGAATTTATATCCTACTTAATTTTAATCATTTAATGTATTGCTTAGTGCTATCAAACGTGACATATATATATTAAATAATTTACGTTTCGCAGAAATTAGAGAATTATAAAAATATTAGTTCACAAAAGTTTCGGGTTTGTGTATTGATGGTCTTTTACCCTTTTCTTACGTTTATACATGTTTCAAATTACTTAATATACAAGATGGTTAGTAAAGTCCTTACACACGCAGATAACTGTCGAACGTAGAGAGCTATATGTATGAACGTAATGTATAGGTATAGTAAAGTGATTATGCGCTACAAGACGTGACTGTGTGCAGCGCCCCTAGCGGAAAAATTCAAAACTTAGAGCTGCTATCTTAAAAACTGTTCAGGATACGGTAAAAAAGTCAATCATAAAGTTGCTAAGCACCAGCTAGTTAGTACGAAACAGTTTTCTTCACCACTTTAATAGGGCGAAAATCGTGATTCAGGAAGTTTAAGGGGTACAGGACGTCCCTGTCGTACAGCTATGCATATAAGGGAAGCTTCGGGTCGGGGCGATACTTTCATTGCACACACAATCTCGTCACAAAGCGTATGATATGCAAATGTGTATTCTATGTCATACGTTATCGGTAAGCATAAAATACTGGCCACGCAAGGAGTGTAAGACAGTGTGAGAAGTGAAACCGTGTGTTAAACGTCTGTACTTATATATTATATGGCGAATTATTACAACAACGAGTATTGCGAGATGGTGCTATTATATGGGGAATGTGATCTTAATGCAAGAGAAAGTGCACAACAATATGTCGTACGTTTTATTTTGGGACCCCATCCGACTGCAATGACCATCACTAATGTGGTTCGACGGCTGAAAGAGACGGGTAGCATTACACCTCGTCCCCGTTCAGGTCGCCACGCATGTGTAAGTCAGAGTGTGCAACCAGAGGGTTTTAGCTTATGTTCTGATCCACACATGGGGCAGTTCAAGAGAAGTTGTTATGATGTGTGGCCCAACAGGCTGCCGTGTGCGGCAAATCTTGCATCAATTGGGAACTCACACCTACCGTGGAGTACTGCTGCAGTCACTAGTTCCAGGAGATGCTGCACAACGTTTATATTGGTGCAACCTTAGATATGGAGCCGAATTTTTTAGGGAATGTCTTTTGGACGGACGAATCAAAACTCACACCCGCGGCGGGGTGTTAAATAGACACAACGACCATTATTGGGCGCTCGAAAGTCCTCCATGGGGACGAAGAGTCCGACATAAGGTGCGGTGGTCTGTTAATATGTAGGGCGTTATTTTGAACAACAAACTCTTTGGGCCTGTCTTCTACCAAGGCATGTTAACGGGACGTCGATATTTGCATCTGCTACAGAGCGTACTATCGGATATTTTGCATGATGTTCCATTGAGTGAGCGGAGAACCATGTGGTTCCAACGTAACGGCGCTCCTCTTCATCATCATCCAACAGAATTACAACTATTCTTGTCCCCCACGTTCCTCCAACAGGTCATTGGCTATGGTGGTAGTGTGAGCGAGCCTTATCCCACTGGACTTCTTCCTTTGGGGCTATCTCAAAGGACACGTCTATCACACCCAACCGATGACTGTGGACTATGTCCGCAGTCGCATTACCGATTTCTGTACAAGCGTCATACCTGCAATGCTGCTGAATGTGCAAGAAGAAACGCTCCACCGTATACAAACGTGTATTACTGCACACGGTGGCCACATCGAGTACACATAATGACATACAGTAGTACACTGTTCACATTTGCCGAACCAAATACCCACATATTAGCATTTGACGTGTGCTATTCCAACAATTCATGTGTCATTTCATACTGCATCAATGATGCTGGACAACTTTATAATTAACTTTTTTTCCGTTTCTTGAATAGTTTTCGAGATAGCAGCTCTACGTTCTGAATTTTTCCGCTAGGTATGTAATTTCAACTGATGATGTTAGAATGGCAAATGTAAATGTAAACTGGCATAAAAATAAAATTTACATTTGTACGCTGCACGCAGTCTCACCTTGTAGCGCATAGTCACTTCACTCCGTATACAGTACGTACATATACATCATATTCATGCATCTATCTCTCGCAGTGTGACAGTTATCAGCGTGTATAATGGCGTTACTAAACCACCCTAAAATAAAGATACGTCTATATAAAATATTGTCACTAGAACAACACTTGTTATATGTACGCCAGTTATATTCTCCAGTATTTTATTTTTGTTATAGAAATCCCTTTCCAATCCCAAAAATATTCTAAATGACTTCTGGTGCCGAAGTTCTAAAACCCCACCAATGTAAAACTTTCACCATTACTTACTTTGTTCCGAACCTTTTTTGACCTTTGTTCCAAATAACAAAATGAACCCCTTCAGTAATTCGTCAAATCAGCAACTTTAAAATAAACTCCATTTCAGAATGCGAATAATTTTATATTTATATTTAATGATTACATAACCGGCACAATACTAAAGTGATAAAATCAGTTCCTTGGAAACCGTATGTAAACGTTAATTTTCCGAATACAATGTTACCTCTTAATAAAGGAAAACTTGTGGATGAGGTTTACGTTCATCGAAGGTACATGTGTCCTGGACCAGGGACTAGAGGAATGATCCCTTAATTGGAATTGTCCTTTATTCAAAGGTGTCCCTTATGGGAGGTAACACTGAACTTTACTACAGAGAGACGAAATGCATGAAAGATAATAGTACACCTTCATGTTTTAATTGGAATGTGCTTGACCAGTCAACAACTTTAAACATGTCCTCAGGTAAAAATTGCTGTATTAGCAGATGCGTTGGGTCAGCAAGATGTTGATATTCTGCATACGAATTTCTCTACAAATGAAACCAAAATTAAAATGAATCCTTTTTAGAAAAATTTACTTACAGCATGCCACGCACTTGAAGAACATGACTGCTTTATCCTTTTCCGATGCCATCATGGATGAAAAAATATCAAACGACGATACCTGTTCACTGAACAGCAGCAAGCCGAGTACAGGTACGATAATTACGAGGGCCCTCATATTGATTTTCTACTATTTCTAACTTCTGAAGTACTCACGAATGGTACTGCGAATATTTATATTCAAATGGCTGAAGTGTACATCTGTGAAAAAACGTCTGCATTGATGGTTTCCTCACTTAAACAATGTTGCTTAAATGCAATATCACAACCTTCTTGGAAAGTACTAAAGAGTTAGAGAAATTTGGAGAGACGTCTGCGCATCTGTTAAATTACATCTGTTATGTAACTAACGCTAAATTTTCCTATCAGAAAAAATTTGGCTAATTATACGTGCGCGTTTCAACAACAAAATATGTTTATTAAGAAATATGACTAGCACTGTGATAGCCTCCTTGTTTAAGAATATGTCCATGGGTTAGCTCTACGGGAAAATGATGATGGTAATCAAGAAGGTGTTGTATTAATTATGATGTTTAGGATTAAATCAACCAGACGGTATATTTACAAATTTCCTGCTTTACGAGTTTTTTAAATGATATGCTATAAAAAATTACGTGTATTACCAGTCACTTCAAGCGTCCTTGATATCCTTGTAAGTAAGATGTCCTTGTAAGTAAGATGTCCTTGTAAGTAAGATGTCCTTGTCAGTAAGGGCTTTTATACCTTCTGTGGGTAGATCCCAATTCCGAATAATTACCACAATGACACTGTTAAGAGTGATTGCGTTATTTTGTCCTTACTTTGAAATATTGTTACGTGTAATATTTCAAATTTACTAACCCCATTCCCTCTTAATTCCATATGCCACAAAAGTAACGAGATTATGTAGTGAATAATGTTAGCAGGAGATATTAAACATCTATTACATTATAAATCAAATATGACGAGATAGCAGACCATTTGGCAAAAAAAGCCAGGTAAGGATTCACCCACAAATATCCGCTGACTGCGCACCGTGCAAAAGATGCTCGGAGAAAAATGCAAATCTTTTAATAGGCAGAGTTACGAAAGGACGATCATGGCAATCTACTGGTATTCTGCTTCGTACCCACAACCAGCAGCGAACACGAAGATATTACCCTGCCCGATGGCAAGTGGACACTATGGAACTTCTGAAGAAATAGGCCCCTTAAACATTACACAATGTGTTAAACGATATGTAAGCAATGACCTGATACAGTATATTACTTCTGTATACCATCTATATAACGTGGCATACCCCTGAGTTATACAATAGTTATTATTTTACCATCCTCTATTTGACATTAAGTTTTCAAAATGGAAAAATTGTCAGAAACACAAGAAATGCTTCTTGTAGTGCATCTATAGGAAATGGGATTTTTGCGTCACGCATTTTCATATTACGCAAGATGAATTAAAATGAATTAATTATTAATAAATTAATGTTACGGAACAAACTCTGGTGTTCCGATAAAAAAATCCACAGATAGTAATTTCCCAACACCCACGCTTGAATTCAAACTAAAACTTTCAATGTATAGCAGAAAATGAGTTATTGCCTTGAACCAGAACCGAACTAGAGTCTCTCCGTTAGGCCACCGGGGCACAGAAACACTGGTGCACTCATACAGGAGGCCCGGGCCCCCACTTGGGCTAACAAAAACGAAAAATTATTATACTAATAGACACTGCAATTTGCTGTTATTTTCTTAAAAGTAGTAAAATTGAAAGTAGTGAAAATCCCAAAGACATTTTTCTGAACTCTGGTGACATTGATTAGACTGCTGTTGAGGCAAGCAACAGTAGTGGCTAAGGGCTGTTTCCAAACGCTTTTCAGGAGGTAAAGATGGATCAAAACACAATATCAAACACAGTTGAAATAGAAATTCTGACTGCAGATATTTCTAATTATGTCAAGAAATCTAACCTCATTGATGAACATAGAGTAACAGCATTAAAAAAGTCTTTGGGAACCATATACAAATTGCAATTTTCCCACGACCATCACTAGTGCTGTGTAAAGTCAAGGAAAATATTACCACAGTCGGAAGTTCTGTCCTTCTGAACTGGCTAAGCACAACGAGATAGCTTACCCAAAGGTAGAAGACAGTGTTAATAGCAAATTTTGTGTCTTCTCTTTTCATCCCATAAAATCGGCTTACGATAGGTATAAGCCACAGGTCAACTTGTTTCAAAAACATTAATAATTAGAAGAAGGCCTTGGAGAAGTTCAGCTAACATAGAACCCTCAAAGCAAAATGTTTTACAATGTTCTGCAACAAGCTGTCAGCTAAAAAAAATGCTCTGCAAGAAATGCATGTATGTATATGTGCATTATATACAGTTTTAAATTCTGTACATCATAAATTACATTTTTTACAAAAATGCAGAAAACATTTGTCGGACCGAGTTTTTTATCCCTTTATTAATTTAGAAATATATATATATGCATATCACGATTGTTCTACAAAGAAGCTTTTCGTTTTGCGAGGTGTATGGGACATTTAGCCCATGATGCTTTGCGGTGTAGAACTTCTTTCTATCATAAGAATCCAGTTCACAAAGCCGATGAGATTTTGAAACGTCACAAAAGGAAACAAATGCTTCTATAGATCAAGTAGTGTACACAGGGCAAGCAACAGCAATTTTTTTCACAATAGGATTATTTTTCAACATATTACTAAAAACGGTGTTTTTTGTAGAAAACAACAGCTGACCGTTGTAAAATTGTATGAGCAAAATCTATTACTATTTCTAATTATTCACATACCTTGTATTGTAAAATTGCTAGTAATTTAATGATGATAAAAATGAAAAAAAATATGGAGACTCAAGTTGATCAAGTAGATATTTTTTAAAGGAATGCTTGAAGAGTGGATAGGAGCGTAATGATTGAATATTGGTGGCTAGAGTATTCCAGACATTTGGACCATCATAGTTGAATATTCGAAAGCAAATATTAATCCTTGAAAATGAGGGACGAGGATTAGATTGGCATTATGTCTGATAACGGTGTTGGGTCCATTGTAAGTTAATCGCATGGGAGGTGATGTCACGATTATTATGCTAGAACATAATTAATAAATATTTTATATATTATTAGATCATGTATTGGCAGTATGTTAAATCGTTTATGAATTTCATTATTAGTAATTTAAGTAGAAAATTTTTGTTTGATTAAATCAAAAAATCTTCTTTGTAGAGACTGAATTCTATGTAAATTGTGTTTAGTTGTGAAACTCCAGATAGTATGGCAATAATATAAATGAGAAAAGAGAAAGGAAAAATAGATTTGAATAAGTATATTGAGTGGTATGGTAAAAACAAGGTTATGAAGTATGCCAATGTTTTCTACTAACAATAGAGAAGACATGATCAATGTGGACATCCCATTTCAAATTAGATTGAAGCGTTGTTCCCAAGAATTTTGTTTCTTTGGATAATAATATAGTGGTATTGTAATTTGTAATTTCGCCATATTCGGGATTTGTGTTGATTGATAAGTTAGAAAATAAAAGACATTTAGTTTTGCTGGTATTAAGTGTAAAATAGTTATTTCTAAAATATTCAATGTCATGGGAAGTAGTTGAGAAAAGACCATCCAGAACATTGTTTTTAAAGAAAATGCTTGTATTATCGGCAAAACAAACGATCTGAGAGTGGATACGAAAAAAGATAATTGATATAAAAAGTAAATAATAAAAGAACAATGATCGATCCTTGAAAAACATAAAGTGTAGTCCTGGAGCGTGAATAATGTCCATCAATCTGTACATAATGCGATCTGTTAATTAGATAATTAAGAAATAGTTTATTCTGTTGACCACGGATGCCAGCAAGCTTTATTTTCAAAAGAGTCTGTCATGGTTGATAGAGTCGAACGCTCTTGACAAATCGAAAAATGTAAATAATACGAAACCTTTCTTGTCAATAGCAGAGTAAAGAAAATCAGTTTCATATGATAACGCTTGTTCAGTAGACCTATTTTTCCTAAAACCAAATTGGTTATTGCTAAGTATTTTATGATGTTCAAAAAAGTCTAAGAGTCTATTATAAAAAAATAATTTTTCGCAGATTTTGGCAAAGACACGGGAAGTATTTCTATGGGAAGATAATTATCAATCTCACTTTTCGAACCCTTTTTAAAAATGGGGATGACTTTGTTTAGTTTCAGGTCAGGTGCAACAATACCAGTTTCAAATATAAGATCATAAACGTGAGTGATAGACAAGAGTATTCCGTTGATCGAGAACTTTACTGCAATGGGATGAATGTCATCATTATGACCAGGACTTTTGTTCCTGGAAAGCTTATAAATCAATTTCCGAATTTAATCAGAAGTAACTTTCGTTAAGTAAAATGAATTATAGATGTTATAGGCGTAGCAATTCAGTGAAATATTATTAATATTATTGCAGTTGGACGACAAAGTAAAGGGGCAATTAATGAAATAATTATTGAAGGCTTCACAAATTTGGTCCGTGTTGGTAATGGTTGTGTGGTTCAATGTTAGCTTACCAATTGTGTGAAGAGCGTGTTTTTCCCCAAAAGTTCGTTGATCTTGTACCCCCTTTTCCGATTGGGTGAATTGCAAAGATCATTAAAGTAAGATTGTTCAGAAAGTTTAATTTTTTTGTTAAGCTTGTTACGAAAAGTCTTAAATATAAAACATTTGCGAATGGTTTTATTTTTAATAAAGTTGAAGAAAAGAGTTTGTTTTTTAATTTTATTTCTTTTAGTAGATAATTGTTTCTCCATGGTTTTCTTATGCATTTTTTGCGAGAAGTCATTTTTATGGGAAAACAGAAATCATGGTGGTATTTAAAAATGGTATAGAATGTATGAATAGTATATATAGGTATAGAATGTATGTATGAATGACGTTTTTCGATGTTAATACATCATCCCAGTTTAAATTAATTAGTTTAGCTCTGAACGGTAGCGCAAACAAACAAACAAATACAAAATTCATTTATAAGCACAAAATTATACAATTACAATTAACCTCTAGGCTGAGGTGCGTATAAGAAACTGAAATTGAAGAATACGGTATTACAACATCACTACAAAGTGAAATGGATAATCTGAAGTGTTAATCTAAATAATGGGTTGCATATTAAATATAACACAGCCAAAAAGGAATTATTCTAAAACTTGGCTTAAGGGAAAGTGGCTAGAGAAGGATTTATCAAACTCCTGATAAATCTGGCTCCCCACAAACAAGTAAAATTTTATCAAAATAATCACGAGGATCTTTTATGTGATTTGAGAGTTTTCTATTTGGGATAGTCGTATTGATGAGTGAGAAAATTGGCAAGAGATCACTTATGTGGTGCTGTATAATACCGCAATGTGGGTTAATTATATTAGTAATATAATGATCGATTAATGTTTGAGGGTTACAAGTTATTCTAATTGGGCTTTTAATATGGTTTTCAAAACCATACGAGTGAATCATGTCAGTGAAGAACCTAGAATTAAAATTAAAAGTAGTTATAGTGCTATTAATGTTCAGATCAATATTAAGGTCCCCGAGTAGGATTAATTTAAGACCATTATCCGATATAAATGTAAAAAGATTGCCTGGATAGTCAACAAAACCTCAATACCGCCATTAGGCGGACGATATACAGCAGAAACGAAGATGTTGTCAATGAAGATAGTCACTATTTCAATGGCTGGAAAAACTCCGCTCCAGTTGACAATGGGAATATATCTTAATGTAGCAGAAATATATATGGCAATCACTGCTGAAATCCCTGCCAACAGAAACATGCTGATGGTCCAATAACGGTAAATAATAACGATCAGGCCACCAAGTCTCAGTTATATAAACTATGCCGGCCAATGTACCGATTTCTGTTAGAAGATTTTCAATCAGAGGGATCTTATTTGATAAACTTTGAGCATTAATATGAAGTTTTAACAATTTTTCCTGCCTATTAACTCCATTAAGTAAATTAGATGAATATAAATATCGATATCCTTCGATGTTTGGTAAATCATCACCATCCTCAGGGTTGTCGAAGAGAATACCCTGTTCAGTCAGTATGTTAAAAAAAAATAAAGTTGTCCGATTGCTTTTATTACATTTATGTCAAGTGGTGGTACCAACTCAACATACTCAACAAAATAAAAGAGAAAAACAAAAAATTAGAAATAAAATAAAAGAAAAGTAAAACAAGAGATCCACCGAGTGTGCCATTTAGGGTTAGATTATACAAAGAGTAAAAAAAATGGAAATATTATAATGCCCGCTGCCGCGTTCAGGAATAACAAGAACCGACTTATGATTTAAAATATTATGTGGTACATGACAAGGAATTTGCGTATAATTCAGAGGAAGACAGTTAGTGCTAAAATCAAACTGTGGACAAGAACAAAGCCTAAAATGGGATATGAGACACGACCTGCAATTTTTGAGCCTCAGAAAATATAAAGTATATAAGTATAAAAGAATGTGGCATGTCGAAAGATTAAAAAACAAAATATATCATGATAGAAGACAATAATCGGCAATGCAAGCCGATGGTGCAGTAATAATAGGTTGATCACGTGATAATATAAATTACATAATGAAGTTGGCTGTGGTTGTATTTATGGCCCAAGGACAGTGACGGTCATTCAGTGCCAGAAGAAGTGGGAGCGCACAAATGATTTTTAAGATGAGAATATATTAAAATTAAAATGGCAAGAACTTAATAAAGGCAATGTATTGACACAAATAAAACAACATAATAAACTCAGATGAAAAAAAGTCATCGAGCTTTTCGCTTTAAAAAAGAATTTATATCCTACTTAATTTTAATCATTTAATGTATTGCTTAGTGCTTCGAAGTGAAACTGTGCGTTAAACGTCTGTAGTTATACAGTAGACGGCGAATTATTCCAACAACGAGTATTGCGAGATGGCGCTGTTATATGGGGAATGTGGTCGTAATGCAAGAGAAAGCGCACCACAATATACCGTAAGTTTTCTTGCAGGACCCCATCAGACTGCAATGACTACCACTAATGGGGTTCGACGGCTGAAAGAGACGGGTAGCATTACACCTAGTCCCCGTTCAAGTCGCCCCGCAGGTGTAAATCAGGGTGTGCAACCAGAGGATGTTTTAGCCTATGTTCTGGCATACCCACGGTGCAGATCAAGAGAAGTTGGTATGATGTGTGGCCTAACAAGCGGCCGTGTGTGGCAAATCTTGCAGCAATTGGGAGCTCACACCTACCGTGGAGTACTGCTGCAGTCACTAGTTCCAGGGGATGCTGCACGACGTTTATATTGGTGCAACCTTAGATATGCAGCCGAATTTTTTAGGGAATGTCTTTTGGACGGACAAGTCAAAACTCACACCAGCGGCGGGGTGTTAAATAGACACAACGGACATTATTGGGCTCTCGAAAATCCTTTATGGAGACGACCAGTCCGACATCAGGTGCGGTGGTCTGTTAATATGTAGTGCGTTATTTTGAACAACAAACTCTTTGGGCCTGTCTTCTACCAGGGCATGTTAACGGGACGTCGATATTTGCAGTTGCTATAGAGCGTATTATCGGACTTTTTCAATGACGTTCCATTGAGTGAGCGGAGAACCATGTGGTTCCAACATGACGGCGCTCCTCCTCACAGCACAACTATTCTTGTCCCACACATTCCGCCAACAGGTCATTGGCTAGGGTGGTAGTGTGAGCGAACCTTATCCCACTGGACTTCTTCCTGTGGGGCTATCTCAAAGGACACGTCTATCACACCCAACCGATGACTGTTAAATCACGATTTTTGCCTTTTTAAGGTGGTGAAAAAAAAACAAAAACAATCGTTTCGTACTAACTAGCTGGTGCTTAACAACTTTGCAATTGACTTTTCCCCGTATCTTGAATAGTTTTCGAGATAGCAGTTCTAAGTTCTGAATTTTTCCGCTAAAGGCGCTGCACATATTCTCATCTTGTAGTGCATAGTCATTTTACCTATATATCACGTTCATACGTATAGCTCTATCTCCGTTAGACAATTATCTGCGTGTATAAAGACTTTACTAACCACCCTATATATTTATTCGCGAATTTCTGCCACAACTTGGTTAGTTTCTCTACGTTGTAATCGATATATACAAATCTACAAATATATGTACTTATTTATGTACTTCTTTATATGCTTGTTCATATACTTGCATATCTATGCCCTAAAAGTCCATGTAATTTATTGTTATGAATGATTATCAGTTAACATCTTAAAATTCAGCATTTATAGTCTAAAGTGAACGTGTGCGAAATAATAGAAAGCAAAAGCAAGGTTTCAAATTTTTATTCATTTTTATCTCAAATTATATCCAAATCTGTTTCAGTTGCATCAAACACTTTTTTGTTTTATTATTAATGTGCAGAGTTTCCTATTGCTCAGCTCGTTGTAGAATAAACTTTTTTTTTTCTTTATTGTGAACAATTTCAATATCTGAAGAATAAATAATTTATCCAATATTGAACGGCAATTAGCAATTCTTCATATACAAGTCTGTGGCACAATTCTGAAAGATAGATATCCAGTTCTTACATTACAACACGCACTTGGTACTAGCATAATTAACACAAAGCAATATAAATTTTATGTGCTAAATTTGTCTTGTGACATTTTTTTTTAATATTTCGAGGATTCTGCGTTGTACTATATATATATATATATATATACAGTGAAATCTTACTAAGGCGACTACCGTCAGTTCAGCATAAAATCGGTCTCTTAAAAAAATGTTCTCTGAACGGAGGT
>QLNU02014392.1:0-11192 GCA_006491805.2 Dysdera silvatica | reverse complement strand
TTTTAACGTGAAAATGGATATGCGCATGTATAAAAGAGCATACCTTTCCAATTTTCCTATCAGTACAGGAACCCCGTGGAAATTGGCCTATATCAACACTTTTTCCAAACTCTCTTTTTATACAGGCATTTCGCAGTTCGACTATCTGAAAATTGCAACAGATAGAATATTAAAAAAAATCATAAGCAATATAAATATAGAATAAAAACTTCGCAAATTCGTATGGTTAGAAACTTACATTGAAATATGCACTCTTAAATTTTTACCAAAAGGTAACAGGTAAAATTAAAATAAATTGCTGTATAAAGCACATAAGAAATACTTCAAATATAACAAAACTTGGTACGCAGAGAAGTTCGTTCTAGAAAACGGATTTTGTTTCTAAAAAGTTAAAATCGCCCAGTAGCGGAATGTACAGGGTGTATACTCAGGTAGGATTATTCGAATATGTAGGATAGATCCAAAATTCTGAGTAAGACATTCATTTACGCAGCGCAGCATTGAATCGAACTAGACTCTGCTACTATTGTGGGATATTGTAGCCCATACTGCAAGCATCTCCAATTAATGGACTTTATCCTTACACAAATAATAATAATACATACAAATAATAATAATACATAAACGTGCGCTTTTCGTAGTCAGGAGAATCATATATTGTCACCAGATAATGGTTAATAACAATAAGTTATGAAGCACGTATATTTACCTCTGATGGAACGTATCTTTGGCATTTAGCATAACCTTTTAAAAGCTTGGAATCTCTAGCTGAAATGGAATTGAATAAAATATATTATTTGGAACATTGTTTTACATATATAAACGTATATTCAACATCACAGAAGATCCATATTATAGCGAATACCTATATAACGAAAAATCCGTTGTTACGAAACAAAGACAGAGATCTTCCTTCAAATGCCGTTAAAACAATGAATTAAAAATTCCCATTTAACAAAGTACATTTTTGGAAATCCTCTTTTTCAGAAAAAATTATTTAAGATACAATTTTTTTTCAGTTACATTAAAAAAATGCACTTTAAATGCAAAGTATTCCAAATACGAGGATTGATGTGTCACATTTTATTTTTGGGAATAACATTGAAAGTAAAAGTCGTATTTAAACCCATTTTTTTCACACTATGATGTAATTTTTCTTCTGTCTGATTCGTTGTCGGATTCCCATTTTTCTCCACCTTCCCTCCAGATTTAGTATGAGACAAATAACTGATACACTAAGGGCTAACACCTGGCAGTGAAATGGACATTCAGCGTTTATTATGCTGTTTTCTGTGTCCGGTGTTAATTTTGATATTTTCTGTTCAATTTCTTCGGTAGTGATCTGGCTAAAATGGAACCATAGTAATTATCTTTGGAAAAAAAGCGATGTAATTTCTGAGATCGATACAAGATTACGAAAAAGCGGTGTGGCCCAAAAATATGGTATACACCCCTATCAGTCGTATCTGCACTTTTGACACTTACTGCAAGTACTTTTATTATTTTCATTAAATTCGCTTTTATAAACAAAAAGAAACGATCTTCTGCAGTTGTGTAAATAAAATCCTTTAAATTTCGGATTTCACTAAATTATTGTAAATTAATTTAATTTTCCGCGGAACCTATATGTAGTTAGTGTGATAAATAATTTATATATTATATTTACGTGGATACATTATACTTAATTGTTAAATTAATTGGGATTCAGTTATAATGGAACAATTTTTTCGTCTCGTGAGGTTCGTTATAACAAAAATTTACTGTACTTCAAAGAAACGATTTTGCAACACTTATAACGGGTAACTAAAAATAAAGATACGTCTATATAAAATATTGTCACTAGAACAACACTTGTTATATGTACGCCAGTTATATTCTCCAGTATTTTATTTTTGTTATAGAAATCCCTTTCCAATCCCAAAAATATTCTAAATGACTTCTGGTGCCGAAGTTCTAAAACCCCACCAATGTAAAACTTTCACCATTACTTACTTTGTTCCGAACCTTTTTTGACCTTTGTTCCAAATAACAAAATGAACCCCTTCAGTAATTCGTCAAATCAGCAACTTTAAAATAAACTCCATTTCAGAATGCGAATAATTTTATATTTATATTTAATGATTACATAACCGGCACAATACTAAAGTGATAAAATCAGTTCCTTGGAAACCGTACGTAAACGTTAATTTTCCGAATACAATGTTACCTCTTAATAAAGGACAACTTGTGGATGAGGTTTACCTTCATCGAAGGTACATGTGTCCTGGACCAGGGACTACAGGAATGATCCCTTAATTGGAAATGTCCTTTATTCAAAGGTGTCCCTTATGGGAGGTAACACTGAACTTTACTACAGAGAGACGAAATGCATGAAAGACAATAGTACACCTTCATGTCTTAATTGGAATGTGCTTGACCAGTCAACAACTTTAAACATGTCCTCAGGTAAAAATTGCTGTATTAGCAGATGCGTTAGGTCAGCAAGATGTTGATATTCTGCGTACGAATTTCTCTACAAATGAAACCAAAATTAAAATGAATCCTTTTTAGAAAAATTTACTTACAGCATGCCACGCACTTGAAGAACATGACTGCTTTATCCTTTTCCGATGCCATCATGGATGAAAAAATATCAAACGACGATACCTGTTCACTGAACAGCAGCAAGCCGAGTACAGGTACGATAATTACGAGGGCCCTCATATTGATTTTCTACTATTTCTAACTTCTGAAGTACTCACGAATGGTACTGCGAATATTTATATTCAAATGGCTGAAGTGTACATCTGTGAAAAAACGTCTGCATTGATGGTTTCCTCACTTAAACAATGTTGCTTAAATGCAATATCACAACCTTCTTGGAAAGTACTAAAGAGTTAGAGAAATTTGGAGAGACGTCTGCGCATCTGTTAAATTACATCTGTTATGTAACTAACGCTAAATTTTCCTATCAGAAAAAATTTGGCTAATTATACGTGCGCGTTTCAACAACAAAATATGTTTATTAAGAAATATGACTAGCACTGTGATAGCCTCCTTGTTTAAGAATATGTCCATGGGTTAGCTCTACGGGAAAATGATGATGGTAATCAAGAAGGTGTTGTATTAATTATGATGTTTAGGATTAAATCAACCAGACGGTATATTTACAAATTTCCTGCTTTACGAGTTTTTTAAATGATATGCTATAAAAAATTACGTGTATTACCAGTCACTTCAAGCGTCCTTGATATCCTTGTAAGTAAGATGTCCTTGTAAGTAAGATGTCCTTGTAAGTAAGATGTCCTTGTCAGTAAGGGCTTTTATACCTTCTGTGGGTAGATCCCAATTCCGAATAATTACCACAATGACACTGTTAAGAGTGATTGCGTTATTTTGTCCTTGCTTTGAAATATTGTTACGTGTAATATTTCAAATTTACTAACCCCATTCCCTCTTAATTCCATATGCCACAAAAGTAACGAGATTATGTAGTGAATAATGTTAGCAGGAGATATTAAACATCTATTACATTATAAATCAAATATGACGAGATAGCAGACCATTTGGTTAAAAAAGCCAGGTAAGGATTCACCCACAAATATCCGCTGACTGCGCACCGTGCAAATGATGCTCGGAGAAAAATGCAAATCTTTTAATAAGCAGAGTAACGAAAGGGCGATCATGGCAATCTACTGGTATTCTGCTTCCTACCCACAACCAGCAGCGAACACGAAGATATTACCCTGCCCGATGGCAAGTGGACACTATGGAACTTCTGAAGAAATAGGCCCCTTAAACATTACACAATGTGTTAAACGATATGTAAGCAATGACCTGATACAGTATATTACTTCTGTATACCATCTATATAACGTGGCATACCCCTGAGTTATACAATAGTTATTATTTTACCATCCTCTATTTGACATTAAGTTTTCAAAATGGAAAAATTGTCAGAAACACAAGAAATGCTTCTTGTAGTGCATCTATAGGAAATGGGATTTTTGCGTCACGCATTTTCATATTACGCAAGATGAATTAAAATGAATTAATTATTAATAAATTAATGTTACGGAACAAACTCTGGTGTTCCGATAAAAAAATCCACAGATAGTAATTTCCCAACACCCACGCTTGAATTCAAACTAAAACTTTCAATGTATAGCAGAAAATGAGTTATTGCCTTGAACCAGAACCGAACTAGAGTCTCTCCGTTAGGCCACCGGGGCACAGAAACACTGGTGCACTCATACAGGAGGCCCGGGCCCCCACTTGGGCTAACAAAAACGAAAAATTATTATACTAATAGACACTGCAATTTGCTGTTATTTTCTTAAAAGTAGTAAAATTGAAAGTAGTGAAAATCCCAAAGACATTTTTCTGAACTCTGGTGACAGTGATGAGACACTGCTGTTGAGGCAAGCAACAGTAGTGGCTAAGGGCTGTTTCCAAACGCTTTCCAGGAAGTAAAGGTAAATCAAAACACAATATCAAACACAAATTAAATTCTGACTGCAGATGTTTCTAATTATGTCAAGAAACCTAGCCTCACTGATGAACATAGAGTAACAGCATTAAAAAAGTCTTTGGGAACCATATACAAATTGCAATTTTCCCACGACCGTCACAAGTGCTGTATAAAGTCAAGGAAAATCTCACCAAAGTCGGAAGTTCTGTCCTTCTGAACTGGCTAAGCACAACGAGATAGCTTACCCAAAGGTAGAAGACAGTGTTAATAGCAAATTTTGTGTCTTCTCTTTTCATCCCATAAAATCGGCTTACGATAGGTATAAGCCATAGGTCAACTTGTTTCGAAAGAAATTAATAATTTGAAGAAGGCCTTGGAGAAGTTCAGCTAACATAGAACCCTCAAAGCAAAATGTTTTACAATGTTCTGCAACAAGCTGTCAGCTAAAAAAAATGCTCTGCAAGAAATGCATGTATGTATATGTGCATTATATACAGTTTTAAATTCTGTACATCATAAATTACATTTTTTACAAAAATGCAGAAAACATTTGTCGGACCGAGTTTTTTATCCCTTTATTAATTTAGAAATATATATATATATATATATATATATACGATTACAAAGCTGGAAACAGACATGACAAATTACAGACCCACACTTCACGCCAAATTCGCACAACAGTACCCACACCTAGACATCAGTATAGAAAGGATAACAACCCAACGCAGGAACATAATAACCAGAAATCTCTTAGCACAGCCCATACTACAAAGGTTAAGAGATGAAGTCGCCAATGACTTGGCAAACACTTCAACCAGTGTGGCAAACCCTGAAGCACCAGCTATTGGCGCAAGAGAACCGCTCCAAACAAGCATAGAAGAAGAAGAGAGGAGGGACGTGGAGAAAATGGAAGAAGGTTTCCAATGTGCCCTGGCGGAATATGAAGGCTCGGATGCCGCAGCAAGGCCAAGAATACCACGCCAACCGGAATATTGGAAACTCTGCGCAGCAACCAAGATCCTCAATGAACATACCCTGCCACTACACCTACAGAAACACAACTCCCTACAGGAAATACACACCGCCATATACTGTGCAGCAGTAGCGGCATCACGCGCCAATGGGTACGAAGTAAGGAACGAAGGCCGAAGTAACAGAGGAAACAAAGCCCAACCACCATGGCAAGTGAGACTGGAGAAAAGAATAGAAGAGCTCCGCAGCAGCATAGGGCGAATAACCCAGTACATGCAGGGAAATAGGAGTAAGAAATTAGTGAGGAAAGTGAAGATGGCCCTTAAGAGAAATAGGATTCATACAAGACACGAAGAGCCCAATAAACACATCAGCGAATATCTGGATACCCTCAAACAAAAACTGGGTGTATACGCCAGAAGACTCCGAAGATACAAAGACTATACCAACAGAAAACAACAGAATATGCAATTCCAAGCAAACCAGAAGGCCTTCTGAGAGCTTCCGAGGAGACCCCAGCAGACAAAAGAGACAAGTACGAAGCCCCAAAGGAAATGGCAAAATGAGACCATCTAGGACCGCTATGGTCCAATGAAGTACAGCACAAAAGCGCCCCCTGGATTCAGCAAGAAATGGAGGCTACGAGAGGAATAGAGGAGATGGAGTATACGGGCATCACGATAGAGGAACTCCAGCAGGTAATCCAACGTACGCACAACTGGAAAGCCCCGGGTATTGACGGCATACACAACTTCTGGTACAAGAAATTTACCAGCGCCCATGGCCCATTAGCCAAGGAACTTACGGCGATAATTGAAGACCCCAGCAAAATGCCTGAATTCCTCTGCAAGGGAATAACTTACCTCCTACCGAAGGACCAGGATACCAGTAACCCAGCGAAATACCGACCCATTACGTGCCTTAACACCCTGTATAAGATACTCACGGGGTGCATCTCTGAAAAAATAAGCCGGCACAGCGAAAGCAACAACTTAATGGCGGAAGAACAAAAGGGATGCCAGAAAGGGACTCTGGGATGTAAAGAGCAGCTTACCATCGACTCAGTTATCCTGGAACAAGCAAGAAAACAAAAGCGAAAACTCAACACCGCATACATAGACTACAAGAAGGCTTTCGACTCTGTTCCGCACTCGTGGCTCCTTGAAATACTCAGCATATACAAAGTGCATCCCTCAATCATCCGATTCCTACAGAGCAGCATGAAACAATGGAGAACCCGGTTACAGCTAAACACGCCAGACAGTAAAATAGAATCGGCCGAGATCCCCATCCGGCGCGGAATCTTTCAAGGAGACGCACTAAGCCCCCAGTGGTTCTGCTTGGCGTTAAACCCCTTGTCAAGGATGCTGAACACAAGTAAATACGGATACATGCTGAAGAAAGACAAGAGAAACCTACATAAAGTCTCCCACCTCATGTACGTAGATGACATCAAGCTATACGCGCCAACAATCACCCAACTCCGACAACTCATCAGTATAACAGAGACATTCTCCAAGGACATAGGAATGGAATTCGGCCTCGATAAGTGCAAAATACAGAAGAATAGCAAAGAAGATTTACCAGGCATCGAACTCGAAGACGGGAGACTACTGAAGACCTTGGACGAGGGCGAAACCTACAAATACCTAGGGATAATGCAAAAACGGCAGCAGGAGCACAAGAAAGTCAAGGTCCAGCTCACGCAAGCATTCCAAGAAAGACTTAGAAGCATTGTGAAGACGAAACTGAGCGGGAAGAACACCACGCAAGCAATTAACGCATATGCGGTACCAGTGCTCACCTACTCCTTCGGGATCATCAAATGGTCCAACACTGAACTAGAACAACTCCAGCGGAAAATGAGAACCATCCAGAGAAGAGCCGGACAACTACACCCTGCAACGGCAATTGAACGGCAAACACTACCCCGGGAAGAAGGAGGACGCGGACAAGCGGACCTCAAAGACTTACATGACAAGCAGATCCAGAGCATGAGGCAATACTTCCAGTTGAAGAGTCCCCGATCGCCACTCATCCAAGCCATAATACAAGCAGATGCAAATTACACGCCACTAAACCTGTGTAGTACCGAAGAGCGTGTCCTGGAAACAGCCAACGAACAGAAACTAAGAACTTGGGCCGGAAAACCATTACATGGCAGGCACTACAATGACCTGCAACAACCACACGTTGACAAAAAGGCATCAAATTCTTGGCTGGCCAAAGGCACTCTCCAGCCAGAGACAGAAGGATTCATGCTAGCCATCCAAGACCAAGTGATCGCAACAAGGAACAATCAGAAATTCATCCAGAGAAAAGACATAGAAAGCGACAAATGCAGACACTGTCATGCGGCATCGGAGACAATCCAACACGTGATGGCAGGATGCAAGATCCTTGCGCAGTCAGACTACAAACATAGACACGATCAAGTAGCGAAAATAGTCCACCAGAAATTGGCAGCGAATGCTGGCTTTCTGACAGAAAAATGCCCGTACTACAAATATGAGCCAGAGACCGTGCATGAGAACGAAACACACAAGCTTTACTGGGATAGAGCAATCATAACAGACAAGACAGTCCCACATAACCGTCCTGACATAACCCTCGTCGATAAATCGAATAAGACCACGTACTTAATCGACATAGCAGTACCCAACACCAATAACATACAGACAACCTACACAACGAAAATCACCAAGTACCAAGATCTCAGACATGAAGTACGAGATATATGGGGTATGGAAAAGATCCTCATCATCCCGTTAGTCATCTCAGCAACAGGGATAGTACCAAAAACGCTTGCGACGAATTTGGAGATACTCAACATTGACCCAAACACCTACATTGAAATACAAAAAGCCACAATCCTAAACACGTGTCACATTGTCAGGAAGTTTCTAGACATGGCACATTAAGAAGTGATGTAAAAAGAGGCTTGGGAACATGGCGCTCTGCCCGTCCCAAAGCCTGTTACCGCCAAGAATGGGCGAGGAAAACTTTTATATATATATATATATAAAGGTATATATGTAACATATCCTAAAGTATACATGTAACCTTAATATGCATGCAACATGCATATATATGTAACATATCTAAAATATACATGTAACATATATATGCATGCAACATGCATATATATGTAACATATCTAAAGTATACATGTAACATATATGCATGCAACATGCATGTATTTATTATTACTATATCATATTATGTTACCATTTTTAATTCCAGTTTGATAAGTTAAAACAACAAAAAAATACATGTGGAGAGTCGCATTGGTAACTATTCCAAAAATAAGTGTTATTTGAAGGTACTCGAAAAATGTTCCCAAATTGTTTGCCATGTTGTGAAATATCTTCGTTGATTAAATTTTCGTCATTAAATTTTTCAAATATTAGATACATATAGTCATCAGTAAAATCGATTGTCTTAAAAATTTCTCTCCTTATTGTAAATGCCTTGCTGTGTATTCTGAAAGACTTGAAAATGTTCTTAAAAATTCTCCAGTTTCAAATGTTGGAAAGTTTACTTAATCTTGTTCGCCTCAGTAAACACATCAACAAGATCTTTAATCATCGATTTATTTGAATTTTCATCTTTTGATTTATTTTCAGAATTTTCAGAATTATTTTAAAAAGTTCTCCATTTTTTGGTTATCATATCAGGGATCTTCAAAATTCTTGCTGGCTAAAAGCGATCAATTTGTGTTGCATTTAATCATCATGCCAAACAAATTTCATATTTTCCTCCTTAATCCTGAAAATCTCTAAATGTGGGCCCGTTATAAGCAAATTCAACTGTATTTTATATATTATATCTTCCACCAACTATTTTATGCCCCTCGTTTATTCATCGTTTATTAATTTTTGGAGGACCCAGCCCCACAAATATTTTTGGGGACCTATGAGGGCCCATTTCTCATGCATCCATACACGACTAAATTGCAACAAAATGGGACTTTTTAGTAGGCGACATACTCTAGTTTTAGAGCTCAAATTAGGACTCGTCCGGGTTTCAAAAAACTTACGTCGTCCATTCTTGATTCAACAATGGAAGTTATTTTATCTCCAGGTAGAACTGTGATACGAAGAGACATCCAGGATTTAACATTTCTGTACTATTAAATGCACGTGCGCACATATACAAACATACCGAAAGCTATCCATTATTACGTGCCTTTGCATAGAATATTCGACCACCTGTCAAGAGATCTCCCAATGTTAAGACCAGCGCATTCATGCCTATCCATCAAGTCTGTCGCATCCCAACTATGCACTGCAATTTCACTTGTTGGAATGATTCGTTTGCGTGTGTGTGTGTGTGTCCATGTAAATGGAGGGGTAATTGTGATTGTATGCAGAAGCGGCTTTAGGATAAGGCGAGTTAGGCGACCGCCTAGGATAATGTTTCTGAAACTCTATTTGCTCAGGTACCACGTTGAGGGTGCTTTAAGTTACCGCGTACCCCAAGGAGGGGAGAATTTGCCTGAGAAAAAATTTCAAAATACAATGTTACCTCCCACAAGGATCATCTCCTTTTAAAGGACACCTCTATTTAAAAGACTATTGCTCCGGTCCCCAGTCCCTTTAAATAGGGACACGTGTCTCGGAAGAAAGTACACCTGTATTTAAAGGACAAAATGTCCTGTTCCGTGAATGCCCCTTACTGAGTGACAATACTCTGTATATTGGATGTATATTGTATCTGTATATATCCAAAACTAAGGTTACCAACTCTGGTTAATAATAGTAATAATTATTATAATAGAGGATGATATCAATTTTGGAATTTATTTTCTTTCTGTCCACAACGAATTTTTACTCTTTGAGAACAAGCCGGTTATTTTTTCTTTGAGATGTAATGTACGTATAATGTATTACATTCGAACCTCATTAATGTGAACACGTTTAACACGAATTACTTTTAACGCAAATTGGTTCCCGAATACCCTGCTAGAAAAGAGATGTCGTATATGTTGATGAGTATAGCACATGCTGTCGCATGTAAATATATCATATATCTGGTTATAAAATCCATAAATCAAATAAAATGAATTGCACTTCATTTAAGATTGTTTCGCGAAGTTGTTTCAACAACTTCGCGAAGAAAATGAATAATTTGAAAATCCATTAATACATACAGGTCTGATGGCAATCAAAAAGGAATTATCTCCATCTTTTTGTTAAACTTTGTTAGTGTTGTATCATTTTTAAATGATAAGAAACTTGGGGACCAGTGGCCTAGCGATGCCAATGCAACCAGTGCAGTTGCATTGGGCCCCTTGCCCTCGGGGAGCATTTGGAAGTCGAGACTCCTTAGATAGCATAATTGTGAAGTCCTGATTTGGGGTGGGGGCCCCTCTACAAGAGATTGAATTGGGGTCCAAATTCTGTTGCTGAGCCATTGTTGGGGACCCGATAATTGCTGCTAAGTGTAACATATTTTATCAGATATATTTGAAAAGGTGAACTGTTTTAAGAAACAGTTGCATGGAAAAAAGTTCAATCTCATATCTTGCAAGGCGGCCATTATTGCTTTACTTAAAAAAATCAAACTCTTCTGGAGTGATATTGGACGTCGTGAATTAATGTAATTTTCTTCATTTGCCACTGGGTCAATTCAGGCGAAATCACCCAGTGTCCACCCTCATGCGACACATTTTTGTGAAAGAATTTTTTCAGTGTCCACTGTTATGAAAAATGGTTAAATTATTTTTTTCAGAATTTTTAGATCAAAACTGAGACCAGGGTGTGGG
>QLNU02014391.1:0-27993 GCA_006491805.2 Dysdera silvatica | reverse complement strand
TTACTCTGAATAAACACACTTGTATCATCTGCCTATAATGTTAAATATCCATTGTTAGATATTTGCGCTATGTCATTTATGTACAATAAAAACAGGAGGGGACCAAAAATGGACCTCTGGGAAACACCATATTTATTTTCAAGCGAAACAGATTTTATATCATTAATACGTACTATTTGCTGCCTTCTTTGAAGATAGTCTTTTAGAATATTGTTAATTTTGCCTCTCATACCATAATGTGATAATGTGTCTAATAATATGTTCATATTAATTACGTCAAATGCCTTGCTTAAATCGAAAAAAAATTCCATAACAATAAAGCCATTTTTCGGAGATTTTTGTATTTTTATTATTATATTTGTCGAGGGAGTTTCAGTGGATCTGCCTTTCAAGAAACCGTGTTCAAGAACCGTGTCCAAAATTCTAAATCTATTTGTGAAATCAATTAATCTGTTATATAATAAACGCTCAAATATTTTAGCAAATACTGATAAAATTGAGATGGGTCTGTAATTTGGCTTAATATTATTGTCACCTTTTTTGTAATTGAAACAATTTTTGTAATTTTCGTTTCATCTGCTATATTTTCCTGTTCTATAATGTCATTATAAATTATCAATAATGGTTTTAGAAAAATTTCAGCATTTTCGTTGACTAGTTTTGGTTTTATTTCATCTACAAGACTTCCTGATTGGAGATCTTGTCAGTTCATTTTCTCTTCGATAGTTTTCTAAGTGTCCACATCTCAAAAGCTTCGATTTTATTTCTGGCGTCTTCTTTTAATGTCCAAGTCTCGCAACTGTAGAGCAGAATAGACCAAATATAACATTTTCAAATTAGAATTCTGAGATGTAAATTTCACATTTTCTCGCACAGAACTTTCTACTTCGTTGAATTTCTTTTGCTAGGCCAATTCTTCACCTATTTTCTTTTGTGGCAAAAAAAATTCCCAAATAGCAAAAGGAATTTTCTTTCTCTATGACCATGTTTTTACAATGGGCAACGATATTGAAATTTTCCTTCCAAGACATATAAGCTTCGTTTTCAAAAATTCATGAAGTTCAGTGAAATAAAATTATATTTATTCACATCAAAATTTTGGTTAGCACAAGGATCGGTTTTAGGACCTCTTTTCTTTTTAATATATATAATTAATTTATATAATTTGAATAAAACAAGTGTAATAAAATTTGTAAATGATATTAACGTTGTTTTTTCATGGAGAGAATTTAACAACCTTTGGCATAAATTGTTAATAAAATAGCTAAGTTTTATGAATGGTTACTAAAGTGGACATATAACTGGTAGAGACATATAGTAACATGGACATATAACTGGTAGAGACATATAGTACAGGACATATAACTGGTAGAGACATATAGTAAATATGGACATATAACTGGTAGAGACATATAGCAAATATGGACACATAACTGGTAGAGACATGTAGTAAATATGGACATATAACTGGTAGAGACATATAGTAAATATGGACATATAACTGGTAGAGACATATAGTAAATATGGACATATAACTGGTGTGAGACATATAGTAAATATGAACATATAACTGGTAGAGCATTATTATAGTAAATATGGACATATAACTGGTGGTGAGACATATAGTAAATATGGACATATAACTGGTAGAGACATATAGTAAATAAGTGGACATATAACTGGTAGAGACATATAGTAAATATGGACATATAACTGGTAGAGAAGCACAAGTTTCTTGAGTGATTATGCAAAATAATTCTATCGTAAAGTGAACAGATGAAATTTATTTTTAATGAAAAGAAGCAAGAATTCCGAGTTTAATTCACAAACTATCCCATTATGTTCCAAGAAGGATGTTTATTAGTATTTATTACGCTTTTATATATTCGCATTTAAATTATTGCTGTAGAGTTCGGGTTATGAAAACAGGAACAGACATTTTAAAATTATAAAAAACATAATTTAGATTTTATTAAAGCAATAGTTTCTTCACATTAGCCGATGATGTGGCAACAATTTTTTAACTTATCGCTTTGGTAACGGTAGTCACAGCACTGCCACACAAATAGCGAACTTGTCCATGGAAAGATATATTTTTATATATATATACTCGTAAGGGAGAGAGTGGTTGCGCCTGTAGCTTAGTAATCTGAGCACCTGACCGGCAATTAAGAGGTCGTGGGTTCGGGTCCCACCAGGCGCCAGAAAATCATTCTTTTCTTTACGAATAATTTAACGTCTATAATTTAGATTTGTTAAATTATTACAAAACTAACAGACAAAATATGCATTATGATGCACATTAAAAAATATTATTATTCAAAAACATCGTTAAATTTAGAATTTTACTTCTATTTTTTGAAAGAGATCAAAATGACGTAAACGAATGCATGTTATCACTTAATTCCTATTTACGCAAGTTGCACTAGAGCTAAAAGTAAAATAAAAAAAATACCCACTTACAAATTACCTCTCAAGAAATAATAATCGAATGGGAATAGAGACTAAAAGCGATTTGTCCGATTCTCTAAAATCATTATCTTCGTTTTCAAATTTAAAAAATTATGCATTCTAAGGGATTTTTTCTTGCCCAATACTACATCAAATGGTTATATTATGTTATTGTGCACTATTACATATAATTTCAAAAAGGCGGGCAGGTGTAGGTACAAAAGCACTACGGCAATAGGGACTTTTCAGATGGCTTTATTACTCGTCTTTCTACCCATTGTCGTAACAACAAGATAGGTATAAATAAAAGGTTAGAAAGGTATATAAAATAATTGTGCTCCGTTATCAATAATTGTGAATATTCATAGGCTTTAACATGTGTTTATTCCTTTGAATAATTACTGTTTATGGATAATGTATATAGTTATAGAACAATTCATTGGTTTAACTATTTTGTTTATTAATTATGATGTTAAGAATGATGTGATGAAACTATTCATATCAAATTGTTTATTCTCTTATCCGGAAAATAAATTAATTGAGTTGAACTTGGACAATCTATTCTCAAAGAATAAGTATTTCCCAATTAAATAATTCCTTATATAAATGAAAGCAGAATGTTTATTAACCGAGACGTTTCATGAATGGCAGCTTGATGTTCGTTAAAAAGGATTGTGGCATTTAGTCCCTATATATAGTAGCTATTTTAAAACTTTTCTGACACAAGACTTCTTTTATTCTTTAAAGATGGTCGACTGCTTCCAAATAGACAAAAATGTTCAAACATTTCCAAATAATGTATAAAATGCTGAAAGATATTATTACCCTCCGCAGGGATAACACAATTGCCAAATATGGTCAACACAAGAAAGCCTCCGGGGCGAGATTTTTGTGAGTTTTCGTGGGGGAATTTATTATACAATAATTTCTGCCGCTCACGTATAGATAATAGCTCAAACTAGAGCTAGGGTAATAATATCTTGCATCTTTACATACGTAGAAAGAGAGCGTTGTTTCCTGTCCTCATTCGTCTAGCGGTCCAAGACACTCCGGGCTAAACGGAGGGACCCTGGTTCGAATCCAGGATGGGGAAAGCGTCTCTTTTTCTCCAAAATCAATAAGCTCTAGTTTGAGCTAATTAATACGTGGGTGGCAAAAATTATTGTATAGTATAAAATGCTAGTTAACGTCGCGACGCCCTTGACGGAGAAATGCAATGCTCCAGAAGCTGCGGGGCGCAGTTTGAAAATCGTTAATTTGTTGTGAGCTTTGTTTCTTATTGTTTTTCTCAAACTTGCTACAATTTATTATTTCAAGACACCTCATATCCCATATATAAACAGATTGCACGGTGAGCTCAATTGCTTTGCCTTTATAGTAGACACTGTTTTTTGTACTGTTGGCAGTTAAACATCGGTTTGTTGACAGAAATGAACATATTACAACAGTTTTGGCCTATTTCATTGCCAATTTGGTCCAATGTACTTCATAATTTCATGAATTTATTTCGTCTTTGACTTTTTTATAGGGTGCGTAATGTCTAATGGAATCCTGGGATACTTCTCATCCAGCTGCTCTCAGTCTTTCTATATATAAATGAATTCCTATTTCTATTTTAAACTCTTTATTTTTTGAATGACGTCATGAACAAAGATTTGTGACCACATCCAAATACAAGCATTTCGATTTCGTCGAGTAATAACAAGCATCTGTCGTCCCACGTTTCCCCTCAACCGCTCTCACTCACAGGATAATTGTTTCTTATTTAATTTTATTTTATTTAATTTTATTCCAAGAAGTCTGTACGTTTCTGATAAGTTTTGTTTCTAAAAACTCCAAGATTGAAATCACATGGCATCAGCGGGTAGCGAAAATCCATTTCATCGATGTAACGTTCCTTTAAAGTTGTGCAAACGTTAAAGGCAATTTAAATTACCAAAAACAGTTGCTGTTCGTGTTCAGAAATTTATTGACAGCAGCAACAACTTATGGTAGTTTGATTATTCTTGGAAAATCCAACAGGTGGAACAACAATATATAGAGTATATAAGAACTGCTATGCACGAAAATAGTAAATCGCAAGGCTCGAAAGGTAACAGTACATTCAGCTATGGTGAAACACTGCATCTTTTTGTTCTTTTTTCTTGTAGTAGTTGCATCGGCAAAGTACACTTTTGGAATGAAAGATGTTATCCAAGATGCATTGATTAGATCCATTGATATCGTTGAATGCCTGGGATGTGGTAAGTAAATCATATACAGTTCGTTTCTTACATAGTACGTAAATATTATGTACAAAATATGAAGCTATGTATTTTGGTTTGTATTCAAAGACGGAAATTGGGTTATGTACTCTTACAACGTAATGCAATGGTTGAGAAATGATATACAGAAAACTCTCTCAGTTATGTCGTTGTCATTAACGACTATTTCTGTTTAACGGGGGTGTTTTGAGGCCCTTGTAATTAATTTATAGAATCAAACATATTCCGAGTTTTTGTTTTAACGTCGCATTCTCTCCTTCCCTTGAAAATCGTCAAATTGAGAGATTGATTGTTTGGCTTTTTTATGGCGCAAGAGCATCTGGGCTATACTGCGCCAACAAATTGAGAGAGCACTGCGATTATTTTGTAACGAAACGAATCAGAATCACGTATATAAGATCTGTCAAATGTAGACAATTACAATAATAGATTTCTCTGGAAATTTGATAAATATTTAGTTTTGCATTTAATACTAATTATAATTATTTGTTTAATGACTTTTGAGAGATTTATAATTATTTGTTCTTACCTCCTTTAGCTGACCGAATACCGCCACATGATAAAAAACAAACGGCCATATGCAATACGTACCTTCCAAAAAACGTAATATACAATTTTATTTCGTTTATTTCTTAATTAATTGATACAAATATAAATCAGTTTATATGCAATGAAATTGCCGGTGGACGTAAATGTAAATAAAGCGTGGGAGCATATACATTTGTATATATACACTCTATAACAAAAAAATCGATGCACCAAGAAGGAGTTGTCCGACTGTAATGAAATTTTGTATGAAAAGATAGTTTGACCGAACATGCAAATGATTAAAATTTGGTGTCCAATGAATGAATAGCGGGAACTCCAGCGCATCGGAACTGCGCATTCAGCAGGTGTATATAAGGAGCGATTCTCAATATGTGGTCAAAATTTCTGTTGCATTTTGACTGTGGATATATTACGTCGACTGTAACAATGCCTCGCCGAAAGATTCGTGCTCATTACGAGCATATGTCATAGTTTGAAAGAGGTTGTGCTATCGGATTGAAAGAGGCTGGTTGGACGAATCGAAGAATCGCTGGACATGTGGGTCGAAGCGATGCGGCGATTGGACGGTGCTGGCAAGAGTGAGTAAACAACGACAAATGTGAGCGTCGGGATGGCAGTGGTCGACCTAGGGCCACAACAGAACGGGAAGACAGAGCGATTATCGGAGCAGCTGTCACAGCACCGGATTCGTCGTTATCAACTATCTAACGTGTGGACCGCACACATGTGTCCAACATGACCCTCTCCAGACGACTGAGAGAGCGGAATTTACGCTCGGGCCGAACGTTACGCCGCTTACCTCTCACGCCTTTACACCGTCAAGTCCGATTACAGTGGTGCCGGGCTCGATCAACTTGGAACTGCGCTGACTGGGGACGTATAGTCTTTAGTGACTAGTGCCGTTTCCAACTGTGTCCTGACGACAACTGCAGACATGTCTGGAGATGTCCAGGGCAGCGTGGGGATCCTACCCTTACTATCGCATGCCACACACACATATATATCTATATACATAGTAAAATATGCCGGTCAGTGGGAAAAGGTATCTGTATAGACAAAGTAATCTGATAAGTTTTGTACGTGAGAAACAATTTTTATAAAAGTTTATAGGCGTAGTAATAGTAATACTAACGGCAATGTTATGGCATGGTTAGATGGTGAAACGTTCACAAAGAAAAGAAATGTTTTTTGCGTACTGTGGGGTACGATCCCACGACCTTCTACAATCCGGGACCGGTGCTCTTACCAACTGAGCTACTGTCGACAAATACTAAATCCCTTACGAACATATTGAAAACGTATTTTCCGAAGTTATTTCGCAGAATGGTATAGTACATAGACTGCTATTTAAACCAAATTGCGAAGAGATCGGTATTAAATTCATCGAAATGCCCGTTGCAGCATATGTATTTATACAAGCCCAACACTACGAAGATTAAACTAAGAAATAATTCTTATCAACGTGTTTTAGGCGTAGTAATAGTAACGCCGATGTTATGGCATTGTTAGATGGTAAAACGTTCACAAAGAAATAGATGTTTCATTATTTATTAAAATCTATAATAAATGGTTATGAGAAATTAGATATAGTGGTGGGAAATAAGGCATGTTTTCCCTAGCTTTTATGTCTACTAAAATTTTCTTGAAACAATGAAATCTGTCTATAGCGATATTGCCTATAACACTAAATCGTTTTATAAAGCTATTACTTATAACGGCAAATCTGTTTATAATTCTATTTCCGCGATTCCGACAGGTTTAGAACTTTTTATTTATACAAGTCGAACACTACGCAGATTAAATTAAGAAACAATTTTTATCAACGTTTTTTAGGCGTAGTAATAGTAACGCCGATGTTATGGCATGTTTAGATGGTGAAACTTTCGTAAAGAAAAAAGCGTTTTTTTGCGTCCGGTAGGTAGGCACTAACCCACGACCTTTTACAATCCGGGCAGGTGCTCTTACCAACTGAGCTACGGACGATGAATGCTCAATCCCTGGGTGTCGTAACCCAATGAACGCAAAAAACGTTTCATTTATTTGTGAACGTTTCACCATCTAACAATGCCATAACATCGGCGTTACTATTACTACGAAATTCATCTAAAATTATTTTGATCGCAGTTTGCTGAATATAAATATGCTCTCTATAAAACAGCATTTTTTTCTAATCTGTTGTATTATTAGTTTTGCAGTAAATTTCATTCATATGGAAAATTCGAAAAATTTTACACAACCTTGAATATTTTGACAGGACATGTTATTATTTATGCTCAAAATATCAAAAAATATTTGTGGTCTTTGGCTCAGTAATAACGTTGTAGAGGAGAAAACTGGCCAACAAATGATGGCTTGATTTTCAAATACCGTTGATATGGAGTAACGTTATATAGTTTGGCCTTTAACTAACATCTTTGTTTCGGTGGCGGAAAAACTTACTTGACTAATTTCGCAGTAGTATGGTTATTTCACAGTGTGACTACTTTTTAATCTTATATTATATATTAATCTATAATTTATAATTATATTTTAATCTTATATTATTATATTATATATATCCTAATCTTATATTTGTTTAATAAATAATGAAAACATCGAAATGGAGTTTGAATACAAATTCGTGGATGTCAGTTTGTGTCTATAAAATCGTATTTATCTCAACTCTGTCTATCTGTTTGAAGCATTTTATTTTTATTTTCGAAGCAAAGTTAAGAATTATACGTGCTCTGAGATATATTGACTGTAAGATATTGCTTATGCTCATAATTTTAATAATTGTTTATTTCGTTTAGTTTAATAGTATTTTGATAGAGAATGAAATTAGTTATAATACTAGTATTATGATGATCCGATTTTCAAATTCAATTAATATGGAGTAGTGTTAGGTTATTTAACGGGCTACTGAAGCTTCCATTTCGTTTACAGAAGAAGTGATAGTTTTAAGTAGATAATGGAAGAGTAATTTTATCTTTAATTAATTGATAAAGATTAATTTTATCATAAGCATCATAGGCATAAAATACGTAAAGCTTAAAGTTCGCAAATAGGTTAAATCTATGTTATATATTAACATGACAAAGTGTAAAGTCGTGTTTTAGCCTCTTCATTATTTTGGGGAGTATTTTTTTTATAAAAAATAGGCCAATGTAAAATTTTTATTTCTTTAAAAATGAGTTATTTTGATAAAAATTGTATCTTTTTTGATCAAATGTGGGTCGCTGAATCCAATGATGGGAAAATTGATCTTTATTTCGCGCATTCTGATAAAAAAGTTCTAAATTCTTTTTGTGGATAGGCTATCTACTGGCCTATGTTATCTCATAAAATGCCAAAAATTTCGTTAAAACAAATAGCAGAATTTTTGAGGGAAAATCAATTTTAAAAATTGAAAGAGAGTTGCCCACAGACTACAATTTGTTTATCCATTTAAACATAATTTTAATTTGTAAAAAATCCCTCAGTGCGTCAAGTAAAAATTCGACTGCGTCTTCTTGTTTACGGATACTTATAGGGCAGTGTTTCTCAAAGTGTGGTCCGCGGACTATTTGTGGTCAGCGGCGGTTTATCAAATGGTCCATAGAATCATCACCAAATTTCAGGAAAAAAAAAATTGAACTAGAAATTGCAGGCGTCGCTAGAATTTATGTTCTAGTGAGATTTAAAGAATTTCTTAATAATATTGTTTGTTACAAACCTTAACTTACGGCGTTTCGTAAAAAATTTGAATCCTCCAAATATATTCATGCTGTCTACATTGCTCATCATTATTTAATTAAATTAATGATGTAATTTTCATTAAAAATTTGATAAAATAAGATCGTAACTCACACTCTTTTTATCAAATAACATTACTCTAAAAATTATTTTGTTTCAGGTAGGTTTGGTAACTAACCCATATCTTAAGAATATAGTAGGTGATTTTAGAAATTTTCTGCCAAAACCTGGTGCTTTTTTGAAGAAAAAAAATCTAAAAACTTAAAATTTACCACAAAGGGAGTTAAAATTAACGACCAATTATATTTTAAGGGATGAATAAATCTCTTCTGCCGAAGCTCTTATGCATATATAAGCCTGCAAGAAATCACAGAAATAGATTGTTACTTTGGTTATGTCTCCCCTTGAGAGAAGAGGGAGGGGAGATCAATATGACGGTGGCTAAATAAAGCTCAATATTATTAACCACAGTTGAAAGCCTTAATTTCCCACAATATATTTTTATAAGCTGGGAGGAAATCCCACGGTGTTCCACGATAAAAGGGGGATTGCTTAAAGTGGTCCGGGAGCGACCGAAGTTTAAAAAACACTATTACATGGTTTGTTTCCTGTAAGCAACGTTGCTTCATTAACCTGGTAACTGGATATGACGACATTCTTCGTCATTGAAATTAAATATCACTGAAATTAATTAAATGTAATAAATAGATTTTAAATTTCACTTAAATTAATTAAATATTACTGCGAAAAAAAGTCCCCAGTGTGAAACGAGTTTCAAAAAATTTTATTCCCCCGTTAACATGTTAATAGGCTAAAGGAAGTGAAGCATTTTGTAACGCTGTAAGACACGACTTTAGCCTTTTCTTCTTTCTTTAGTCTTTTCGTTAACTAATACTAGGACCTTGTGCGGGATTTCCAAATGGCGGGAGATTTAACTAAATCTCTCATAAAATTAATGTTAAATTTTATGGTGAAACTCCCATAAGGCTAATGTTAATTTTTTCCGAAGTGGGTCGATTTAACGCCCAAAACTCTCTTATTCACGGCTTTGGCTTATAGCCTACCTACTGGCAGTGTTTTCACCCTAATTTTTTAACAAGAGATTCCTTAGATGAAAACAATTTTTCGTCAGAAAAAGAGAGAGGGGAGAGGGGAAAATAAGCGCGTTTTAAACTACCCTCAAAGTTTAATTTGAGTAAATGACCAGAAAAGAAAATTGCCTTTTTAACACATGGGCAGCCGACTTAAAAAATTCGAATCACAGCAACAGGCTTATCGAGAATTTGCTCTTTTATCTAAGAATTCACAATAACCTTTGCGAACTATTTGGTTGAAAGCACTGCCTGTTTCTAAGGATATACGAAAAATTATCAGTAACTCAAATATAGTAACCGATTCCGGTAGCATTACTACTGAAAATTCAGGACAGATTACAAGTTCCAAAGCATGGTATGAATTTTAGAAAGCGAAGACGAAATACTGTTGAAACCAGACTTTTAAATTTCAATTCTGAAAAAAGATATGGACAGAACATCGACATCCGGCATCAAACTGAAGAGAAAGGTCCGATTTCCAAACGTTAATGAAAATCGGTGCTTCACTTGCGCCAAATTTACAAGGGAGATTCAAAAGGTGGATCCAGTGTCTTCTATGCGAATGATTGTTTCATAGACGATGTCAGAGACTCAGGTGATACAAGTCTGATTTTAAATAAAAACTCTGCTTAGATATAGATTAAGATTAGTGGATTATTTTAATTTCATATGCAATTGAAAAAATTCTGAATAATCAAATTTTATTTTGTTTTATTTAATTACTGTGCAAATCACAAAACTTGCTTTTCAAAAACCATTATAAAATCGCAGTTTTCCTAATTTCGGTGTATGCTGCAAAGTTAGGAAAGCTTACCGCTAAACTAAACATGTCTACTGCGAAATTAGGAAAGTTTAGCGCTAAACTAAGCATGTCTCCTGCGAAATTAGGAAAGTTTACCTCTAAACTAAGCATGTCTACTGCGAAATTAGGAAAGTTTACCGCTAAACTAAGCATGTCTACTGCGAAATTAGGAAAGTTTACCGCTAAACTAAGCATGTCTACTGTGAAATTAGGAACATTTACTGAAAAATTTAGCAAGGTAAACGTAGTTGAAAATGAATTATCGTAACTTAATATTTCAGTAATTTGATTTTTAAAACGATTTTACGCATTCCAAGAATTTATGTTTCGAAAGTTTAACAAAAGAAAAAATGCTTTATTTTATTTTTTCATTTATTTTCTAAAAGTACTGATAAATTAGGCTTATTTGCCCTATGTGCATTTAATATCCATGAATATAAATATAAATAATTAGTAAAAAAAAGCATCGCAGACTTAAACTTAAAGAACAACCCAATCCAAGAAGGTTAAAGTTGACAGTTAAGAAGTGCATATATTTATCTATTATTATCATTTATTTAAATCATTTTCATTATAGTTCAAATTTTTTGTCACTTATTATTTGTGCTTTCAAACGTTTGCTATTTCAGGTAGCAAATGTTGCCAAACGTTGCATCAAACATCAATTCGGCAAAGGTCACGACTTCCTAAATTTCGGTATGGTATTTTGTAGGACCACACAAGATATAAAAGATGTAAGACATTTCTATTATTTAAAAAATTGCAATATCAATTACTCTGAAATATATAACTTAGAGACACAGAGTCCAAAAATTAATATATAAAAAAAAGAAATATAATACTGTCTTACTTCAAACTCATAAATTTCATTCACAGCTCTCTTACGAGCCAACTTTTTTCAAAACTATAATAAATACATTGTTATTTAGCCGTCCCAGTCAATGTTGCCATGAAGAATGTGGGTTATGAATTTTTTATTTCATTGAAGAGTAACAAGTATGTATGTCAATGGATGGGGACGCCAGTTCTTGTAGCGTGGATAAAAATAGGGGACAATTTTCTGTGAAGGCGTTGTAGTTTGCAAAAATTTCCGAAAAATGACTACAACAGATAATTTTTCCTATTTTTTTATTTACACGCTAATGCAAAAGACATGTATATTCATTCATCTACTTAATAGCTTTTTTCAAACAACGGGTTTATGGCCAAGGCGATGGCAATATTAGCTGACATCATTAGCTAACGGATTATTGGTCTCGCTATGAAGAAAGTAGCATGTGGTTACTGAAATAGCGGTTATCAAGGTCAATAAATGAAGACCGCGAAAATATTTTTTTATTATTAGTTACCCATTTCAGTCATTAAATACATTATTAATATAATGGCATTACGATGCTATTTTTTCGGTTTCTTCCAATCACTGATAAATTAATTTTAAAGGCGCTTCTTTTCACGGTCGCTTTTTGCGTCGGTTCAAGCCCCTTCACACGCATCTCTTTTCATATTAGTGCTGGGGCCTTGTGTTGTATGTAGACGGTGAAGCTCAACATTAGTTTTTAGTGCCTTATCCACCTCAGCATTCTGGCGCCGTGGTGTCTCAATCGGCGCCTTCGAGGATGTTCTTCAGCCTCCACATCGCGCCTCAAGTCACGATAACTCTTCATTTCTACAGTTTCTACGGTCAAATAGCAGGAAACATACAAACAGAGGCTTGAACTAAAACTAAAAAAAAATGATTGTATAAGGGAGATTTTACATAACTTATAATCTAAAAAATAGGCAGAGCAAATCATGATATGTATGGAATGCCAGTTTGTATTAAAGGAAAAACCAGATTTTCTGAATTTGGATATGATCAAATAACGCCCTTTGTTAAAATTACTGTTTTATCCAACCTAATACAATAAATGTTTGTGGCCCATCTAATTAACAAATATTTCGTTATCAACAAAGGAAAAATTACACATCTCTTGGTTTTAACATTTTGAATCATATTACATATTTTCCTCAGTAACCTACACTTCCAGCTTAAAGAAATATATACTTTAGCTTAACTAAATATATACAGGTAAGTATTTAACGCGGTAGAGTAACTAATATTCAAAACGAAACACCAATGAATTATATTTACTTACCGATTTCGTTTTTTTAGTAGGTCCATATACCAGTTTTCAAAAGAGGTTGACTATGCTAAATTTAATTTATTTCATAACAGTTGATTACATGCTTACATTTTACATATGAATCGTTGTCCGGAAGCGTTAGTATATATTTAAAACTTGTAAGCTGGATGCAAAAGAAGAATGAGAATTTATATCGTACGGCATCTGTAAAGGATATAAAAATCACAAAGGGACTTAAAAATACGCAATATTATATACATTAGTAGAAAAAAATTTTATGAAATTTTCCTTTTTTAAATTTACAATGTATTATGTATTTGTTAAACAAAATAATTTTGTATGATGTTTTCCAATTTTCAGTTCTTAACGTGCATGCTAAAAGACGCAATGGATCACAAAGTTGTGGTAGGTTCTGATATTCAGTAATTCAAAATTATATAGTATGTATGTTTATATATATATATTTATGGATACTCTTTAGTGAACTAAAGAGTATCCATATTATATATATGGATACTCTTTAGTGAACTAGAACAATATGGTACCCGTGGTAATACATACAAACTAGTAGTAGAAAGTTATTTAAAGGATAGAAAAAATTCTAAAAATTTGAAATAATTATTGAATGGAACTACAAAATATCTACGGAGCCTCGCAGGGGTAAATTCTGGGCCCGCTCTTATTTATTCTATATGTAAATGATAGAATTTGATAGCTATGTAAATTTATTCGCTGATTATATTGGAATGATATTTGGAGTACCAACACAACTGGATTTATATAAAAAATATATGAAATAACTTGCATATTATGAAAAAATGGTTTAATGCAAATGGTCTGATTGTAAATACCGACAGAACTAAATATACTTTACATCAAATTATATAAATAAAAAAATTTCAATGTTCAGCAAACACTGAAACTAGACAATAAAATTATAAGTAGAACAAATGAAATAAAATTTCCTAAGAATTGAAATAAACGAACACTTAATTTGGAATAAACACATAAAGGGCATTTTTGAAAAAAATAAGAAAAATTGCGGGTGTAATCATGCCCCTATCCAGAGCGGGGGAAACTTAAGGTCCGGTCTACCCGAAACTAAATTTTTAAAGGGACTTCGCCACGACTTTGCATGCTGTGATTTTATCCACACATGCTCTAAAATTTTTGAACCCCCCCCCCGAAGTTATGTCCTGTCTACGGTCTTGGGTATAAGTAGATGATTAAATGTCATAATACCATACAATTGCTAAATAACACTCTACTTTTCAAACAACACTATTAATCAACGTTTATTAGCGAAGTGATACCAGCGCCGATGTTATGGTGTGATTAGATGGTGAAACGTTCGAAAGAAAATAAATATTTCTGCCTTCGGTGGGACCTGAACCCACGACCTTCCACGATTTATATACTCTACTTTTCTTTGATATATAGTCATATAATTTATGGAAATAATGTATGAAGTAGGGTAAAAAAATAAATTTAAATTACAATCAATAACTCATAAATTATTAAAAAGAATAGGATACAAAAATAACAAAAGTATGAAGCAAATGAAATTGAAAATAATATAATAAATATAGAAGGAATACACACATAGAAAATATTAATAATAATATATTTAAGAATTAGAATAGGTAAATATGACGAAACATTAAATATAGACAAAAATCAAATGTAAGAAATGCAAGATCAGGTAACACTTTAAAAACAGAAAATAAAATAAGAATGAACATGAGAAAAATAATTTGACTTATTATGGAATTCGTAAATGGGCAAATTATCAGACCAAATAAAAAATTGTGAAAGAGAAAACGAGTTCAAAAGGAAATTAAAGATTTATTTAATAGAAAATCAAAAATCAAATTGTCAGGCTAGCTAGAGAACGAGCTAGAGTAATAACTTTAGTTTTTGTTTTGCTGTGCTTCTGTGCACTCCTGCAATGGAAACACTACGCTCACGTCGTAGACTTTCCTAATTGTGACTTTCTTAATTGCCACTTAGAAAAGCAAGGAATGAAAATTTAATAAGTTTAATTTCTACACTGGCGAAGTGCCAAAAAAGTTTCGTTTTACACGACGTTTTCTAAATGCAAGTAATTTTATTTTCAATATCTGATTACAAGAACGTTGTATAATTAAAATTTCACTTTTTATATTTGTCAACAGTGTGTGTAATTGTATTCTGAACTGTAAAATCAGATCAGTCTTCAATTTGTCATCGTCATATACACACGTACCACGCAGGCTTCTCTAAAAAGGCGTATTAAATTCTTTTAAGGTTGTATTTAATTATTCATTTTTATAGGTTCTTAATTAACAATTCTAAACTTTTAATGTAATGATATCTTTGCAACTGGATGGGATTACTACATTTCTTCAATATATATTTATTCATTTCCCCGCTCACCAAAATGCAAATTTACATGGGAATAAAAATTGTATTGTGCATATATACATACAGTGAAACCTGTCTAAGGCTGTCCACGGGACCGGAAAAAAATTCCGTAGTATGCAGGTTTCCGCCTTATGGAGGTTACATGCAAAATAAATACATAGTTAAATTCAGTGGTAATACACGACTGCATCTGCTTTTCTTTTCTTTTCTTAGTTTTATCTTGCAAACGTTAAGACTATATTAATTTTCCTTTTGATAAAAATGTTTATTTTGTCACTGCCTTTTAATTTTCGCACTATTTTGTGGTTTTAGTACTTACGATCAATATGGTACAAAACTTCACTCTAACTATACATGCCTATTCCATACAAAGAGTCTATTATGTAAGCTTAAATTGTAAGAGTACCTCCCTTGTAAAGATAATGATTCCTTTGTATAAAGATCTCTCCCTTGGTGTGGGTTTATCCATGAATTGATAAAGTCGATATAAGTTGCTTTTCGTTCTGAATAATAATGAACGCTTTTATTTAAGAAGAGGGTGTCACTGGCATACGTAAGGGGGGGTCGATTATGGTTGTAACCCCCATTGCGATGAAATTGTGCATAGTATACAAGTAAATACAATGTTGTTGCATCCCAGATATGCTCGATAATGTTCATGTTTGGCGATATAGGTGGCCAATGGAAGTGTCTAAAGTCAGAAGAGTGTTCCTGGAGCCACTCGGTAGCAACTCTCGATGTGTGGGGTGTCGCATTATCATGCTGAAATTGTCCAAGTCCATCGGAATGCACAATGGACATGAATGGGTGTAGGTGATCGGACATGACGATTACGTACTTGTCACCTGTCAGAGTTGTCTTTAGACATATCAGGGATCCCATATCACGCCAAGTGCACACGCCCCATACCATCGCAGAAGCTCCACCAGCTTGAACAGTCCCCTGTTGACATGTAGGGTCCATGGATTCATGAGGTTGTCTCCATACACGTACACGTCCATCCGCCTGATGCAATTGGAAACGAGACTCGTCAGACCAGGCAACGTGTTTCCAGTCATCAACAGTCCAATGGCCGTGTTGGCATGCCCAGACGAGGCGTAAAGCTTTGTGCCGTGCAGTCAACAATGGTACACGATTGGGCCTTCGGCTCCGAAATCCCATATCAATGATGGTTCGTTGAACAGTTCGCAATTTCAATGCTGGCACAATGTTGCTGGCAATGTTGAAACAGATTTCAATGCTGGCACTTTGATGCCCCAGCATTGAAATTCGCGGCAATTTGAAGAAGTGTTGCACGTCTATCTCGTTTAACGATTCTCGTCAGTCGTCGAAGGACTCCTTCTTTTAAGGTCTTTTTCCGGCCGCACCGCTGTCGAAGATTTGATGTTTTACCGGATTCCTGATATTCACGGTATACCCGTGAAATGGTCATATGTGAAAATCCAAATTTTGTCGCTATCTCGGAGATGCTATGTCCCATCTCTCTTGTGCCGACTATAACGCCACGTTCAAAATCACTTAAATCTTGATAGCCTGCCATTGTAGCGGCAAGAAGCGATGTAACAGCTTTGCCAGGCATCTCTTGTCTTATATAGGTGCTGCCGACAGCATCGCGTTACGCTGATTGGTTGCAAAGCTCCGTTATTTGCATACGCACGCCTGTACCAGTTTTTCTGGCATTTCAGTATATATATATATATGGCCGGGCCAGTAACCTAGTGTCCTACCCCGCCTTCAAGTGGTGCAGGCTGAGCTTTCTATTTATGTGGCAAATTAATATTTGCTGCACGGATAGAAAGGCGGAAGGGGAGGGCTAATTCACCAACCCGTCTAGCCAGCGTGGTGAAATTATGGCTAATTCCTCCATTATGTTGACACACCAGAAACCATGGCCCCTAGTCTCCAGGTGCTGGAGTGCTCCTGATCAAGGCAGCGGTCAGTGTGGCATGAAAGCAGGGGGTGCTAAGAATCACTGGAATGGCCCAGGCTGCCGTTTGTTATTGACCTTGGCTACGTTTAATGGACGATCCCTTGCTTCTGAAGCAAAACTTCAGGAATTGGAAGAGGAACTAGACAAGATCAAATGGGACATTGTAGGACTCAGTGAAGTTAGAAGAAAAGGTGAAGAGTTGGTGGAACTTAAAAGTGGACATTTGTTTTATTATAGAGGAACGGAAACTGGAAGAACAAGTGGTGTTGGCTTCTTAATCAACAAAAGAATTAAAGACTGTCTTCTGGAAGTTGAAAGTACATCAGATCGAGCAGCGAGGCTCGTTGTTCAACTAACCCAGCGATACCAACTTCAGATAGTACAGGTATATGCACCAACATCAAGCCATACCGACGAGGAGGTTGAAGAATTTTATGAAGAAATCAAAGAGTTACACACCAAAGGGAAACAACATATCAAGCTCATCATGGGGGATTTCAATGCAAGAATTGGACAACAGGAACAAGGAGAGACATCGGTTGGTAAATACGGATATGGGGAAAGGAATGAACGTGGCGATCAACTCATCGAATTTGCAGAAGCTGAAAACCTTAGCATCATGAATTCATTTTTTAAGAAGAAACCGCAAAGAAAATGGACATGGAAACACCCAAATGGGGGAACTAGTGAAATTGACTATATCCTGGCAAACAAGAAATCAATTATTGAAGATTGCAGCGTACTGAACAGATTTAATACTGGAAGTGATCATATATATATATATATATATATATATATATATATATCATCATCATCATCATCATATTCAACCATTATCTATCCACTGCTGGATGAAGGTCTCTCCAAATGCTTTCCACACAAGTCTATCCTGGGCCATTCGTTTCCACGTCACCCCAACCTGTTTTCTTATTTCATCCACCCATCTAGTTTGAGGACGTTTTCTAGGTCTTCGGTGGTCTCTTGGAATCCAGTTCAGAATTTCTGTTGTCCATCGTTGATCAGTTCTTCTTGCAATATGCCCAGCCCATCGCCATTTCAGCCCTTTTACTTTAACAATGATGTCCTCTACTCTAGTTTGCTCTCTCACCCAAGTGTTTCTTTTTCGATCTCTCCTAGTTATTCCAAGCATGCACCTCTCCATGCTCCTTTGCGTTGTCTGTAACTTTCGTATTGCTCCAACTGTTAGACTCCATGTCTCTGATCCATAAGAGAGGACTGGCAATACACACTGGTTGAAGACCTTTCTTTTTAGACACAAAGGCAATTTCCCCTTCAGGATAAAACTGTTTCTTCCAAATGCACTCCAGCCAAGTTTAATACGTCTGTTGAGTTCTTTCATAATGTTGCCATCCATTGAAATCAGCTGGCCAAGGTAAATATAAATAAATAAACCTTTCTATCCGTGCAGCAAATATTAATTTGCCTCATAAATAGAAAGCTCAGCCTGCACCACTTGAAGGCGGGGTAGGACACTAGGTTACTGGCCTGGCCGGTTCCACACATCGTCACATACGTTCAGCGTGTGGGTCTCCTTCCAGTTAGATACCAGCAACCCTTTTGCAGGCCTATAATAGTCTTCCCGTCTATAATAAGAGTACAACTCTGGATCTAGGAACGAAACCGCTACCGTAGGGCGAATGAGACAGTGTGTAATGTATATTGTGAATATGATGTATTAATCATCAATAAGTAATGCCATTATATCTAAACGAGGGAAATACCAGTTTGTGTTTCGACTTACTTTAAAACAACAAATCGAACCTCAAAATTGTTTTAAAAATACAGTGAAAAGCCAAGTAATATTTATTTTTAAGAAAGAAATTGTAAGATGTTTATATAGCACATTGTTAAGAATGCTATAATAATTTGTTGAATGGAAATTTTTATTCTCTAATTTAGCTTGATTTGAAAGACTACATTGATATGGGCTCATACGTGGTAAGTGTAAACTCTTTGAACATAAATTATTATAAGATAAGTTATTTATTGTGGTGAATTGTATAAAGGCATTGTTTACATTCAGTTTCATTTTTCAGGTCTGTTCAGCGAAACCGAATGTAAAGTATTGTCTACACTTGTAGAAGAAGGATCTACAATCCTCAGAAATGGACGAGAGATGTTTAATATTAAAATAGTACTTGTTGCATATATTATAACCCTTACTTTGCCTCAGAAGAAAAGTTGTATCTACGACGTGTGAAATAAACATGAATAAAAAAAGTTGATTAAAAGGGCAGTGGAACATTAAGATATATTTCATTATCGTAACAGAATAATGGTGAATTAATTTATTTCAATTAATATTTTTGTGTTTGAAGATCACAAGTCTTCATTTAATTAAGGCACATTTGTTGGTCATAAATACTTCTATACACAGACAACCCGAAATAAAATTAGTGAGCGAAATGCAATCAAACCTATAGCATTTTCCAAAAATTCATTAACAGCTTTTATAATTACTAAAGACTGAAAATGATAGGTTAAAAGCTTATTGGTTGTATTTTAATGGCGCAAGGACAAGGTTATTCTGCGCCAAAAAACTTGTTTCAGTCCAAGACATAAGTCGAAAACATGCTACTCTTTTAAAACATAACTGAGGCTCTTTAAGCAAATCGCGGCTCTTTATCTTCTAACACACATATAACTTAATAACAGAAGTCACACAAAGACGTACACAAATAAATGCTTATTAGATTTTTAAGTAATATTATTTATTTTATATCAGTGTTTTTGATGATACCAGAAAAACTAAGTTGCAAGTTGATGCAGAGCTGAGAACTGCAGATTTCCGAAGAGTAAAGACCTCTTATGCCAGAGGAACCAAACGCTTAGCTACAGAAGAAAGAACAAAGGCACGTGATCCATGATACCATAGAGGGTCAATCCCAGTATAATGGCACGATAAATGAATGCTTTACCATGACGCCACCATGAAATATTGGACCTATATTCCCTCGCGGTGCCTGAACTCCTAAAGGCTTTTAGGGAACAAATTCTTGTGCTATAGTAGTAAGCAGTTAGTCTGATGGGGTACTGTTTTTGGGCACGGTTGTTAGTTGAATCTTATTTAATAGTAAATTAGGAAAGAAATTTACAACTACGCCGTCAGAGGGCCTTCCATAATTCTAAAGGATATACGTATAGTATATATGTGTGCATATTAGGGTTAACAAATTTCACACGTGACTTTAGGGCAGATTTATTTACAACAAAGGCTAAGTTAAGGAAGATTATGGGAGGCGATAAATGTTGAGCTTTTTTATTTCTATTTCTAAGCTGTGCAGCGCAATCAAATAAACGTTTATGACATTGACAATATTAAACAAAACAATTAATTTTCATTTTATATCACATTGTCGAAAAATTTTTTGACAATATATAGGTCACAGCATAGAATACAAATTTACATGTAAAGGAAGAAAACAAAATCGAAGTTTTAAGGGTAGTATAATTTAATTAACGGAAGTCCATGTTCGTTTCGGAACGCTAATTTCTGTCCGCAACGTATGTAGTCTTCTGCTAAATAAATAATACTTCGCTGAAAACGTTGATATTATAATTTCTTCATTTATCCAGCGTAGTGCTACGTCTTAATATTATTTTTGAATTTCCGTGTTTGAGAATTTTAACATATATGCATTTGCTTACAGGTGCTGGAAAACCAGGCATTTTTTAATTTTCTTGTGCACATTTTAAAATCTCGTTACGGCTATAGTAAACTTAATTGCAACCATTAGTTACATTTTACCGATATTCATAGACGTGTCTCTCTAATAATGTATAATTGAAATTTAAATAAATTTACATAAATTTAATTTAATAGTAAAATAAATGACTGAAATTTCGTAACTTCGACGGTTAATGGGACATACGGGAGAAATAGAATATCAATACGGAATCTGATACAGTCTGAAAAAAAGCAGCTAAAATAAGGGAGAACGTGATAAATACTAAAGAGTTGGTTAGCCTAGTGTATGTGTACACATATGTGTTTAAATTTTGATTAAGGTGTTAAGTCGAGTAAGGTTAAAATAAGAAACAGATAACTTAAAAAAAGTATTATTGTTAAAAAGAAATAAACACAATAGTAATAACAATAAAATCAAAACTAACAGTAAAATGACATAACATTGACATACCAACAGAGTGTTTTATGGGATCTATGAACTTTTTTATATAGGCATTTTCTAATTCACGAAAGTGTGAACAACAAAACGAAAACAAAGTAGATTTGAAAGAACTTAAAGATGTGGAATGAATTAAAAATGGGCCCCAAGTTCATTTAACATAACGGTCAGGGTGGGGGGTAAACATATGGATATCGATCTGGCGAAATCAGAAGCGGCCTTAGAGTAGAATGTTCCCTCGATGTTGGGGGTCTTGCCCAATACCATACTCGTGGCAGTAATATTTTTAAACTTAAAAGAAAATATGAACATTCAAATGTTTTCCATATTACAAAATAAATTAAAAAATAAGTTCACCGGTAACCATTCCAAATATTGAAAATTTTTCTGTTTATGAGAAGGCAGAGAATTAATATGAAATGTTTTGTCTTTAACGGAATTTAATTTATATCCTGAGAATGAGAAGAGGCAAGTCGGGTGGATAGTTAATGTGAAAAGGGAAAAAAATTGTAAATAGGTGGGCATGTAGTTGAAAAGGATACGATTCCTCGAGGAATAGTTTCCATACTGTCACTGAAATGATTCCTAGAAGTTACCACGTTTGGTTTAATTTCATTATTTTTAATTTTTTAAATAACTACAGAGGATGCAGAAAAATCTGTGCCAAAAAAAAAATATTATAATATGTATTACTGATCCTGTAATTAAGATTTACGTGCAAGTTTATTTTATTTTTAGGTTTCGTTAAGCCATCGATCCCGCTCAGAATACTTATTGTAATTGATGTAAAAAGAAAGAGAATGTTATGAAATATTTACGATTTTTTTAGCTTTGTTCGGAATAAGGTTTGCTGCCCAAAAATACCATGATTTTAGCCTATTAACTGGGTATGACGACATTTTTCGTCATGCCCGGAAGACTACCAAAATGCGAATAACGACATTTTTCACACACACACATACATCACATCAATAGCAAACCCTAAGGATGTTGATGATTTACCAAACATCTAAGGATATATATATATATATTTTAATACATCTAATTTACTTAATGGAGTTAATATGTAGGAAAAATCGTTAATACTTCATATTAATGCTCAAAGTTTATCAAATAAGATCTCTCTGATTGAAAATATTCTAACAGAAATTGGTCCGTTGGCCGGCATAGTTTGTAAAATTGAGACTTGGACGCCTGATCGTTATTGTTTATCGTTATTGGACTATCAGCATTTTTCTGTTGGCAGGGATTTCAGCAGGGGTTGCCATATGTATTGCTTATACATTAAGATATATTCCGATTGCCAACTGGACCGCAGTTTTTCGGGCCATTGAGATGTGACTGTCTCCATTGACAACATACTCGTTTCAGGTGTATATTGTCCGCCCAATTGTGGTATTGGAGGTTTTGTTGACTATCTTTTTGCATTCATATCGGGAAATGGTCTTAAATTAATCCTACTTGGTGACCTTAATATTGATCTTAACATTAATAGTACTACAAATACTTTTAATTTTAATTCTAGGCTCTTCACTGACATGATTCACTCATACGGTTTTGAAAACCATATTAGAAGCCCCATTAGAATAACTTGTAACCCTCCAACATTAATCGATCATTGTATTACTAATATAATTAACCCACATTGCGGTGTTATACTACACCATATAAGCGATCTCTTGCCAATTTTCTCACTCATCAATACGACTATCTCAAATAGAAAACTCTCAAATCACATAAAATATCCTCGTGATTATTTTGATAAAATTTTACTTGTTTGTGGGGAGCCAGATTTATCAGGAGTTTGATAAATCCTTCTCTAGCCACTTTCCCTTAAGCCAAGTTTTAGAATAATTCCTTTTCTGGCTGTGTTATGTTTAATATGCAACCCATTATTTAGATTAACACTTCAGATTATCCATTTCACTTTGTAGTGATGTTGTAATACCGTATTCTTCAATTTCAGTTTCTTATACGCACCTCAGCCTAGAGGTTAATTGTAATTGTATAATTTTGTGCTTATAAATGAATTTTGTATTTGTTTGTTTGTTTGCGCTACCGTTCAGAGCTAAACTAATTAATTTAAACTGGGATGATGTATTAACATCGAAAAACGTCATTCATACATACATTCTATACCTATATATACTATTCATACATTCTATACCATTTTTAAATACCACCATGATTTCTGTTTTCCCATAAAAATGACTTCTCGCAAAAAATGCATAAGAAAACCATGGAGAAACAATTATCTACTAAAAGAAATAAAATTAAAAAACAAACTCTTTTCTTCAACTTTATTAAAAATAAAACCATTCGCAAATGTTTTATATTTAAGACTTTTCGTAACAAGCTTAACAAAAAAATTAAACTTTCTGAACAATCTTACTTTAATGATCTTTGCAATTCACCCAATCGGAAAAGCGGGTACAGGATCAACGAACTTTTGGTGAAAAACACCCTCTTCACACAATTGGTAAGCTAACATTGAACCATAAAACCATTACTAACACTGATCAAATTTGTGAAGCCTGCAATAATTATTTCATTAATTGCCCCTTTACTTTGTCGTCCAACTGCAATAATATTAATAATATTTCACTGAATTGCTACGCCTATAACATCTATAATTCATTTTACTTAACGAAAGTTACTTCTGATTAAATTCGGAAATTGATTTATAAGCTTTCCAGGAACAAAAGTCCTGGTCATAATGATGACATTCATCCCATTGCAGTAAAGTTCTCGATCAACGGAATACTCTTGTCTATCACTCACGTTTATGATCTTATATTTGAAACTGGTATTGTTGCACCTGACCTGAAACTAAACAAAGTCATCCCCATTTTTAAAAAGGGTTCGAAAAGTGAGATTGATAATTATCTTCCCATAGAAATACTTCCCGTGTCTTTGCCAAAATCTGCGAAAAATTATTTTTTTATAATAGACTCTTAGATTTTTTTTAACATCACAAAATACTTAACGACAACCAATTTGGGTTTAGGAAAAATAGGTCTACCGAACAAGCGTTATCATATGAAACTGATTTTCTTTACTCTGCTATTGACAAGAAAGGTTTCGTATTATTTACATTTTTCGATTTGTCAAGAGCGTTCGACTCTATCAACCATGACAGACTCTTTTGAAAATAAAGCTTGCTGGCATCCGTGGTCAACAGAATAAACTATTTCTTAATTATCTAATTAACAGATCGCATTATGTACAGATTGATGGACATTATTCACGCTCCAGGACTACACTTTATGTTTTTCAAGGATCGATCATTGTTCTTTTATTATTTACTTTTTATATCAATTATCTTTTTTCGTATCCACTCTCAGATCGTTTGTTTTGCCGATAATACAAGCATTTTCTTTAAAAACAATGTTCTGGATGGTCTTTTCTCAACTACTTCCCATGACATTGAATATTTTAGAAATAACTATTTTACACTTAATACCAGCAAAACTAAATGTCTTTTATTTTCTAACTTATCAATCAACACAAATCCCGAATATGGCGAAATTACAAATTACAATACCACTATATTATTATCCAAAGAAACAAAATTCTTGGGAACAACGCTTCAATCTAATTTGAAATGGGATGTCCACATTGATCATGTCTTCTCTATTGTTAGTAGAAAACATTGGCATACTTCATAACCTTGTTTTTACCATACCACTCAATATACTTATTCAAATCTATTTTTCCTTTCTCTTTTCTCATTTATATTATTGCCATACTATCTGGAGTTTCACAACTAAACACAATTTACATAGAATTCAGTCTCTACAAAGAAGATTTTTTGATTTAATCAAACAAAAATTTTCTACTTAAATTACTAATAATGAAATTCATAAACGATTTAACATACTGCCAATACATGATCTAATAATATATAAAATATTTATTAATTATGTTCTAGCATAATAATCGTGACATCACCTCCCATGCGATTAACTTACAATGGACCCAACACCGTTATCAGACATAATGCCAATCTAATCCTCGTCCCTCATTTTCAAGGATTAATATTTGCTTTCGAATATTCAACTATGATGGTCCAAATGTCTGGAATACTCTAGCCACCAATATTCAATCATTACGCTCCTATCCACTCTTCAAGCATTCCTTTAAAACATATCTACTTGATCAACTTGAGTCTCCATATTATTTTTCATTTTTATCATCATTAAATTACTAGCAATTTTACAATACAAGATATGTGAATAATTAGAAATAGTAGTAGATTTTGCTCATACAATTTTACAACGGTCAGCTGTCGTTTTCTACAAAATACACCGTTTTCAGTAATATGTTGAAAAATACCCCTATTGTGCAAAAATTGCTGTTGCTTGCCCTGTGTACACTACTTGATCTATAGAAGCATTTGTTTCCTTTTGTGACGTTTCAAAATCTCATCGGCTTTGTGAACTGGATTCTTATGATAGAAAAAAGTTCTACACCGCAAAGCATAATGGGCTAAATGTGCCATACACCTCGCAAAACGAAAAGCTTCTTTGTAGAACAACACAGAAGGTATAAAAGCCCTTACTGACAAGGACATCTTACTTACAAGGACATCTTACTTACAAGGACATCTTACTTACAAGGATATCAAGGACGCTTGAAGTGACTGGTAATACACGTAATTTTTTATAGCATATCATTTAAAAAACTCGTAAAGCAGGAAATTTGTAAATATACCGTCTGGTTGATTTAATCCTAAACATCATAATTAATACAACACCTTCTTGATTACCATCATCATTTTCCCGTAGAGCTAACCCATGGACATATTCTTAAACAAGGAGGCTATCACAGTGCTAGTCATATTTCTTAATAAACATATTTTGTTGTTGAAACGCGCACGTATAATTAGCCAAATTTTTTCTGATAGGAAAATTTAGCGTTAGTTACATAACAGATGTAATTTAACAGATGCGCAGACGTCTCTCCAAATTTCTCTAACTCTTTAGTACTTTCCAAGAAGGTTGTGATATTGCATTTAAGCAACATTGTTTAAGTGAGGAAACCATCAATGCAGACGTTTTTTCACAGATGTACACTTCAGCCATTTGAATATAAATATTCGCAGTACCATTCGTGAGTACTTCAGAAGTTAGAAATAGTAGAAAATCAATATGAGGGCCCTCGTAATTATCGTACCTGTACTCGGCTTGCTGCTGTTCAGTGAACAGGTATCGTCGTTTGATATTTTTTCATCCATGATGGCATCGGAAAAGGATAAAGCAGTCATGTTCTTCAAGTGCGTGGCATGCTGTAAGTAAATTTTTCTAAAAAGGATTCATTTTAATTTTGGTTTCATTTGTAGAGAAATTCGTATGCAGAATATCAACATCTTGCTGACCCAACGCATCTGCTAATACAGCAATTTTTACCTGAGGACATGTTTAAAGTTGTTGACTGGTCAAGCACATTCCAATTAAAACATGAAGGTGTACTATTATCTTTCATGCATTTCGTCTCTCTGTAGTAAAGTTCAGTGTTACCTCCCATAAGGGACACCTTTGAATAAAGGACATTTCCAATTAAGGGATCATTCCTCTAGTCCCTGGTCCAGGACACATGTACCTTCGATGAACGTAAACCTCATCCACAAGTTTTCCTTTATTAAGAGGTAACATTGTATTCGGAAAATTAACGTTTACGTACGGTTTCCAAGGAACTGATTTTATCACTTTAGTATTGTGCCGGTTATGTAATCATTAAATATAAATATAAAATTATTCGCATTCTGAAATGGAGTTTATTTTAAAGTTGCTGATTTGACGAATTACTGAAGGGGTTCATTTTGTTATTTGGAACAAAGGTCAAAAAAGGTTCGGAACAAAGTAAGTAATGGTGAAAGTTTTACATTGGTGGGGTTTTAGAACTTCGGCACCAGAAGTCATTTAGAATATTTTTGGGATTGGAAAGGGATTTCTATAACAAAAATAAAATACTGGAGAATATAACTGGCGTACATATAACAAGTGTTGTTCTAGTGACAATATTTTATATAGACGTATCTTTATTTTTAGTTACCCGTTATAAGTGTTGCAAAATCGTTTCTTTGAAGTACAGTAAATTTTTGTTATAACGAACCTCACGAGACGAAAAAATTGTTCCATTATAACTGAATCCCAATTAATTTAACAATTAAGTATAATGTATCCACGTAAATATAATATATAAATTATTTATCACACTAACTACATATAGGTTCCGCGGAAAATTAAATTAATTTACAATAATTTAGTGAAATCCGAAATTTAAAGGCTTTTATTTACACAACTGCAGAAGATCGTTTCTTTTTGTTTATAAAAGCGAATTTAATGAAAATAATAAAAGTACTTGCAATAAGTGTCAAAAGTGCAGATACGACTGATAGGGGTGTATGCCATATTTTTGGGCCACATGGCTTTTTCGTAATCTTGTATCGATCTCAGAAATTACATCGCTTTTTTTTCCAAAGAAAATTACTATGGTTCCATTTTAGCCAGATC